>BRDA01051014.1:0-14596 GCA_036984385.1 Crenuchus spilurus
TTTTATTTAGTTTTCGTCTCGTTTTCGTCGTGAAAAAATAGTCGTCAACGAATATTTTTCGTCATAATTATCGTTAACGAAATTAACACTGCTTTGTCACCTTCATTCACCTGGAAATACCTCCACACCGCTGACATAGCTGCTCCTTCTCTACTACCGGGCTGGTTAAAGTCACGCTGCCGTTAAGTGGCTTGTTCAGCTCGGCTACGGTACGTAGTCGTCTTTTTTTTATTTAATTTAATTTAATTTATTTATTTATTTATTTTGTGGCGCAAACTAATACTGTCTGTTAGAAAGAAACAAAGCTCCCATCACGCTGGTATCGGATCCTGTAGTATCGGAGCACTTTTATGAATACGAGTACAAGTGCACGCACATGGTGTCGGGACAGATACCCGATGCTGGTATCGGTATCGGTGCATCCCTAATTACCAGCCAATCAGAAAAAATTATTTCTTGTCTCTTGAGTATAAAAATGTCAACTTTGTTGTCAAAACAGCTAAGTAAACCTGAGCAAATGTGAACTGTGCATCTGTTTTTTGAACTCCCAGGATGATATTAATGTGAAGCTGTAATTTAATTTAAAATTCATGCTCATGTTGATTTTAATTTAACAGATCTCTCAGCAGAACCCACATCTTCTGTGATCTGTAGTAAAAGAAACTTATCATGGCTCAGAGGTGAGTGAACAGTGTCTTTTTTACTGGGTCTTGTCTCAGTCTTGGTTCAGTTAATGCTCTGGAGGGTATTTCAGACACTCTGGTGTAGTCTGACATGCTCTGAATTTTTACAAATTACACCAATCTAAAATAATTATATCCAAAGTGTTACACAGGCTTTTGTTCAACACAAACTCAGTAACAACAGTGTAAAACAGTAAAACAGTAAAAGTGTCAAATCTATATTTTGATTACATCTAAATCTAAATCTAAACTAATGTAAACCAAAAACCTGTTTTCAGATGTGCTGATATATTGTGAAATAAACACACTATGAACATTTATAGCCAAGACTTTTGAGCTCAGAACTGAATAAACAGTGGTGTTGGCTACACATTAGTCATTACAGTTTTTAGAAACTGTATGTGTGTTTATTTTTAAAGCTTAACAAATGTGAGGTGACACTCTGTTTTCACTCGACTGAATATTCATGAGATAGGAATGAGGTGAGAGGTGTTTGTTCAGGTGACCTCTCTTTGTTTATAGAGACCAAATGGGGCATTTTCACACATTCCTGGGCCACTAATCCTGCAATGGAATGTTCATAATTGCCATGTTGTCATATGAATGGCAGATTGCATGAGTTTTGGGGGGGGAAAGTGCTGCGCTCTGACTTGCGCTGAAACATCTGCCTCTGGTTATTTATGCTCTCACAAATATCTGAAAGTATATTTGAATTCAACCTATATATATTTGAAAAGTAGACCCTTCTATGTATGTAACCATGTCAGTGTAGTATGTTTAGTTTTGTTTCTAGGATAGAATCTTGTAGTTATACAAATGTTTTTGCTTAATTTTGGTTGTCCCAAACCAGGAACACTGACTCCAGAGGGTGAAATTTCAGGCATAGTCTTAGTCCAATAATTTCTTTCCAGGTACACGATCATTCAGGATTATGAACAGAAAACGTAAACATCTCAGATGAAGCTGACCAGCCAACACTTAATTTAGAGCTGAAGCAGCCAAACTAACTCAGCTTAAAAGACAAAAACATTAAAGGAGTACATCACCAAAACGTCTCAAAACTTCTCTCAACCCAATCAAATAGTATCCAGATCTTAGTGGAGGTCTCAGTGACCTAATGTGGGTTATGACTTACTGTGAAGTATAAAAATGAACAAAACTTTAAAATTAAAAGAAGCAATTTCCGACAGCAACAGGGCAAATAAGATATTGATCTTTTCCTCCATATTCATGATAGTCATCACTAAAACAAGATGGTGGATGCAGCATTCTGCTACACAAGTGTGTTATTTTTTTAAAGCTTCATATAAGCTCAGTTTCTGAATGCTAAACTAATATTTGGCCTTTATTTGTTTTAGATCAAAATATGCAGCATCAGCTGTAGATGACCTAATCAAGAAGAGCATATCGCTCAGTGAAGGGCCACCAGCACAATATCGTCTACTGACAACCAGAAGTAATCTAGATAATAGTGGCAAGATCAGAAAGTGGACATTTGGACAGAAATACGCAGACACAGAAAACAAAGCAGTACTGCTGGTGGGAGAAACTGGAACAGGCAAGACCTCTCTGATTAACACCATGGTCAACTACTTTCTGGGGGTGAAGTTTGAAGATAAAATCTGGTTTGAAATCACAGAAGAAGAGGATGAGACGGGTCAAACAGAATCTAAAACATCTGAAGTGACTGTTTATGAGATCTTCTCTGAAGAGAAACCCTTCTCTCTTTCCATCATTGACACTCCAAGTTATGGATCAACAACAGGAATAGATAAGGATGTAGAAATAGCTCAGAATCTCTATAAACTGTTTCTACATGATTCTGGAGTGAAGGATCTAGATGCTGTGTGTCTTGTACTGAAAGCGTCTCAGAACAGACTCTCAGATATGCAGCACTACATTTTTGAAGGTGTTCTCTCTCTGTTTGGTAAAGACATAAAGGACATCATTGTGCTCTGCATCACACATTCAGATGGGGGACCTCCAACAAATCCTCTGAAAGCCATCGAGACAGCGAAGGTCCCCTGTTGTCATGATGAGGAGAATGAACCTGTTTATTTCTTATTCAACAACCGACAGTCTGAGAAATATTCAGATAAACACGAGCACATGTTCAGATCATTTTGGCAGATGGGGGAAGATAGCTTGGAGGCGTTTTTTAAGTTCCTAAAACCAGAGAAGAGAAAAAGCTTAAACCTGACTATGGAGGTCCTGCAGGACCGTATACAACTCGAGGCCTGTGTTCAGAGTTTAAGAGAACGTATCAAGTTCATAGAGGAGAAGCAGCTTGAACTGACTGAGACTCAGAAAAAACAGAAAGAGAACAAAGAAAACATTGAAAAGGATGAAAATTCCTTTTTCACCATCACAGTCGTGTACAAAGAGAAAGTTGACATTACAGATGAGACAATTTGGAGCCAAAAAGCAACCATCTGTGATCACTGTGAGCAGAACTGTCATGAGTACAACTGTTGGCTTGGCTTAACAGCCTGGTCGTGTGAGGTTATGAAAAGTGACCACTGCTCTGTCTGTAAGTGTCACTACACCAAACACAGTAAAGAGGCCAAGAAATACATAACAAAGCAGAAACAGGAAGAGGTCACATTCAAAGACCTGAAACAGAGAAATCTGAATACTAAAGAAGAAACAATTGATGAAGTAAAGTTTGAAAATGTGAAAACAGACCACGAAAAACAACTGCAAATGAAAGAGGAAATTGAAAAAGTGCTGAACAGCCTGAAAAGAGAACTGACTGAGAATGAACAAGCTAGGAACAGCACAGTGAAGGATGCGTATGAGACCATCTCAAAACTGTCTGAAAATGCATTAAAACCTGACTCTGCGTTCACCATTCAGCACCTGGAGTTCTTGATCCCTCAAGTTGAAGAAGTTGAACCACAGTGGGCTCAGAAACTGAAGGACATGTTGGAAGCAGCAAAAGCCAACAAACTAACTAATCCTGCCATGCGTTTTATCACTACCATGATGAAGAAAGTGAATGTAAAGTAATTGTGAATATCCTTGTGCATCACAGTCCTCAGAATTATCCAGAGATTATCCCCTAAGCAGCTACCATCTAGACGTTCTTTTCTATGTAATCATCTTTCTACCATGTGTGGAACATGGAACACTGGCATCTTTTGGGACATTTGCTTGGTTATTTTCTTTGAGTACTAATACAGAATGTTTACCTAAATCTACTTTATTGAGGTCCTTGGTCATGGGGGCCTACCCATGGGGGCCAGCCAGGTTCAACCAAAAAGAGCTACATGGGTTGACTCCTAAATGGGCCCACCACCTGTGTGGGAGGCAGTAATGGTGGTCGGGTGCTACTGTATGTGATTTGGGTGGCGACTTAAGATGAACGCCATGGTGTTCCGATCCTCAGCTACTTAAGCTAGCTTTTGGGACATGGAATGTAAACTCTTGTGGGAAAGGAGCCTGGTGCCTGAGGTTAAGAGATACCGGCTAGATATAGTGTGGCTCACCTAATGCACAGCATGGGCACTGGAACCAGTCTCCTTAAGAGGGGCTGGACACTTTTCCATTCTGGAGTTGCCCAAGGTGAGAGGAGTCGGGCAGGGGTAGGCTCATAGCGCCCCGGCTTAGTGCCCATTTATGGGGTTTTTTCCCAGTGGATGAGAGGGTTTTGAATATTGTTTGTACCTATGCACCAAACAGCAGTTCAGAATACCCAGCCTTCTTGGAGTCCTTAGAGGGGTGTGTTGGAAAGCACTCCCTCTGAGGACTCCATGATTCTGCTGAACACTCACAACACCAACCCTCACATGGGCAACTACAATGTGACCTGGGAAAAACAGCCTCCTAATCTGAACTCGAGTGGTGTTTCGTTACTGGATTTCTGTGCTTGTCAATTTATCCATAACTAACACCATGTTCAGGCACAATGGTGCCCATAAGTGCAAGTGACACCAGGGCACCCTAGATCAAAGTTCAAAAGTTCAAATGATTGAATTTATAGGTCATATCGATGGACTTGCGGCCATGTGTCTTGGACATTCAGATGAAGAGAGGGGCTGTCAACCAATCACCACCTGGTGGCGAGTTGGATCAGATGGCAGGGAAGGATGCCAAATCGCCCGGGCAGTCCAAAACGTGTAGTGAGGATTTGCTGGGAACATTTGGCAGAGGAAAATGTCAGATTTTCAACTCCCCTATCCAGTAGAGCTTCGACCACATTCCGTGGGAGGCAGGGGACTTGGAGTCTAAATGTGCTATGTCCTGGGCTTCCTTTGTTGAGCAACTGACTGGAGCTGTAGCTGCAAGGCAGTTGGTGCTCATCGGGGTGGCAACCCCCATACTTGGTGGTGAACACCCCGAGTGAGGGAGGCAGTCAAGAAAAATAAAGAGTCTTATTGGGCCGGATTGTCTTGTGGGACTCCAGAGGCAGCTGTAAAGCTGGGGGCAGCCATGGCCTAGTGGTAAGGATCTGGTCTTGTGACCTGAAGGTTGTCGGTTCGATCCCCAGACAGGACATGACTGAAGTGCTCTTGAGCAAGGCACCTAACCCCCTAACTGCTCCCTGGGCACCGGTGGATAAGGGCTTCAGGCACAAATTCTCACAGCCTAGTGTGTTCCCTCATGTGTGTTCCCTCATGTGTGTTTCACTGCACGAATGGGTTAAATGCCCATTAACATGGGTTAAATGTTTGTGTGAAAATCACATTGGCAAATTGGTTCATCTTAATCTAAAGTACCGCTTCGGCTGTTGCACAGGCAAAAACAGATATGGGAAAGGTTGAGGCCATAGAAAACAGCTATTGAACAGCTATAAAGATGCTGGCAAATGGTCAGGCAGCTCAGGGAAAGCAGTTTCCCACCAACTCTCTACAGTGATAGTGAGGAGTTGTTGACCTCAACTAGGGATGAGGAATACTTCAAAGACCTTCTCAATCCCACCTGCACATCTTCAAGAGAAGAAGTAGAATCTGGGGACCTTGGGGGTGACTCACTCATCACTCAGGCTGAGGTAATCAAAAACTTGGTGGCAGGGTCTCAAGGGTGGATGAGATTTGCCCTGGGTTTCTCAAGCCTCTGGATGTTGCAGGGCTGTTTTGGTTGACACATCTTTGCAACATTGCCT
This sequence comes from Crenuchus spilurus, assembly GCA_036984385.1. Classification (NCBI taxonomy): domain Eukaryota; kingdom Metazoa; phylum Chordata; class Actinopteri; order Characiformes; family Crenuchidae; genus Crenuchus; species Crenuchus spilurus. The sequence goes on from BRDA01051014.1 coordinate 5,788, forward strand.
GGACATCAGGGGCAGTGCCTCAGAATTGCCAGATGTGTGGTGGTCCCCATTTTTAAGAAAGTGGACTGGGGTGTGTTCCAACTATAGGGGGATCACATTTCTCAGCCTTCCCAGTAAAGTCCATTCAGGAGTACTGGCGAAGAGAATCTGACTGATCGCTGAATCTCAGATTCAGGAGGAGCAATGTGGGTTCCGTCCTAGTTGTGGAACACTGGACCAGCTCTTTACCCTTGCTTGGATTCTAAAGGGAGCATGGGAGTTTGCCCAACCAGTTCACATTTGTTTTGTGGATTTGGAGAAGGCATATGACTGTGTCCCTCAGGGTGGGATGCTTCGCAAATATGGGGTACTAAGCTTTTTGCTAAGGGCTATCCAGTCCCTACAAACAGTAAGTCAGACTCGTCTCTAGTTGAGTTTAGAATCTGCCAAGGCTGCGCCCTTTGTCACAGATTGTTCATAATTTGTATGGACAGAAGTTCTCAGCATAGCCAAGTGGTGGAAGGTGTTCAGCTTCGTGATCTCAGGATTCCATGTCTGCTTTTTGCAGATGATATGGTCCTGCTGGCTTCATCAAACTAGGACCTCAGTTTGCAGCTGAGTGTGAAGCGGCTGGGATGAGAATCAGTACCTCCAAATCTGAGACCATCGTACTCAGCTGGGAAAAGGCGGAGTGCTCTCTCCAGGTAGGGAGGATGTCCTTGCCTCAAATGGAGGAGTTTAAGTATCTTGGGGTCTTGTTCACGAGTGACGGTAAAGAGGGAGCGGGAGATCGAGAGGCAGATCGGTTCAGCATCTGCAATGATGCAAAGTCTGTACCAGTTCTGGTGAAGAGAGCTGAGCCAGAAGGCAAAGCTCTGTTTACCAGTTGGTTTATTTTCTAACCCTCACCTGGTCATGAGCTTTGGGTAGTGACTGAAAGAATGAGATCACAGATAGGTGGCTGAAATGAGCTTTCTTAAGGTGTTTGGGCTCTCCTTTAGAGATAAGGTGAATAATTCAGACATCCAGTAAAGGCTCAGAGTAGAGCAGCTGCTCCTCCGTGTTGAGAGAAGCCAGGTGAGGTGTACCGGGCATGTCCAGACCCTGGGGAAGACTTAGGACATGTTGGAGAGTTTATATTGCTCAGCTGGTCAGGGAACACCTTGGAATCCTCCCAGATAAGCTAAAAGAGGTGGCTGGGGAGAGGGATGCCTGGTCTACTTCGCATGGGCTGTTACCCCATGACCCGGACTCAGATAATTGGAAGATGATGGATGGATGGAGTCTCTTTATGGATATAATACATTTTATAGAATTAATACACCTGAACACATAAGAGTGTCTCTTGTCTCTTGGAATAGAAGAACAGATTTAAATATTAAAAACTGTTGATTTCAGACAGGAACATGTCATTGCACTAAAATAAAAAAGCAAGCTATTTTTTTCCTCATTTCTATTACTTGCTAATTGTTTTATGTCTGCTCTGATCTGCTGAACAGCTGTTGATTAGAACTAGCTTTAGTAATCATACTTTGTGGCAAGACTCACAGCAGCTAAATGTTAATTTCTAAAAATAATGCTTCTCATTTTGTTGTAGATTGATATACAATTTTGTAAGACCTGTTTAGATTTAACCTATTATTTCATCTATTTACTATATAAGTGTACAGTGTGACATCAATAAACAAGTATGCCAAGCCACACTGATGTAATTTGTGGTAAAGAAGCCCCCAACCAACCAAGTGTATAAATGAGTAGTGCAATGTAATGTAATGTAAATGTAAGTGCAGATGCTCATCGTGTCATTCATTCTGGATTTAAAATGTAACAAACATACATCAGTGATGCCTTCAGCTTTACTCTGCTGTTTTTGTTCTTTAATTTTTGGTGGCCATGTCTCCAAATCAAATCGAACATTACATTTTGATTTAATTTTCAGGTTGATGGTTTTTCTTTAAACACTGCTAATAACAGCAACAATAGTCTATATTGCACCTATCATACAGTAAGAATGCAGCTCAGTGATTTACAATACAAAATAAACAAGATAAAAAAAATTAGCAACTAAAATGCAACAAATAGAATCAGTAAAAATAATATATAATGCTAATTAAAATTTAAAGGCACAAGATAAAATACAAATAGAAATATAAGAAAAATAAAAATACATGAACAAAAAGTAGAAGTAATATTCAATCAAAAGAAAGAGACCATCTAAAATGAAATGAATACTAATTAAATGCTAAAGAAATACGTTTTCAACTGTTTTTGTAAACTGATGGACACATTAGTAAAATCTCCCAGATGCATGAATAAGATCACGGACTACACGTTGCTCCTCCACTCCTGACTGCAGTTCATTATAATCGACTTGAGTGTGCAAATGCTCACATTCATGTTGGCATGTTGGAGAGGTGTTCATGGATGAATCCCAGTTTTCACAGGGCAGATGGCAGATTGTGTGTGTATGGCGTCATGTGGGTGAGCGGTTTGCTGATGTCAACGTTGTGAATCAAGTGGCCTATATGGCGGTGGGGTAGAACACCTGTCCATCAAATGTGAGCATTTGCCCACTCAAGTCGTTTGCGACAAACTGCAGTCAGGTGTAGACCCCCGATGAGTACAAGGAGTATGCAGGTGAGCTTCCTTGACATGGTTTCTGACAGTTTGTGCAGAAATAATTTTGTTATACAAACTGATTGTTGAAGCAGCTGTCTGGGTGGCTGGTCTCAGATGAATCTGGAGGTGAAGATGCTGGATGTGGTGGTCCTGGGCTGGTGTGGTTACACGTGGTCTGGGGTTGTGAGGCCAGTTGGATGTACTGCCAAATTCTATGAAACATCTTTGGAGATGGCTTATGGTAGAGAAATGATCATTCAGTTCACAGGCAACAGCTCTGGTGGACATTCCTGCAGTCAGCAAAACTTGCAACATCTGTGGCATTGTGCTGTGATGAAACTGATCATTTTAGAGTGGCCAGCCTAAGGCACACCTGTGCAATAACCATGTATAATCAGCATCTTGATATGCCAAACTTTTGAAGTGAATGGATTATCTCAGCAAAGGAGAAGTGTTCACTAACACAGGCTTAGACACATAAGTGAACAGTATGAGAGAAATAGGCCTTTTGTGTACACAGAAAAAAAGTCTTAGTTTTTTTAGTTCAGCTCATGAAAAATGGGAGCAAGTGTTTTTGGCTCATCAATGATGCACATCACCTGTGATGGGTAACAATGTTATAGGTTGTCGGTCATAAATATGTGGACAATTGCAAAGTTATTATTTTTACAACCAAGTATAGCATTCTGTATTTAGGGCCTGTAGTTTGCCGATTGCTAACATCTGGGCAGGCTTGATGAGGCCTGATCAGTCCTCTCTCGTATGTAGAGGTAGCAAAAGCCACCAGATGCAAAATGCCTGACAAGAGATGACATTAGCCAGTGTAAGGATTTTATAATGGGGGTAAAGTGAGTTTAAGCTGTTTTTAAATCACTTAATGGTGTAGGACGAGCAGACTTATGCTGCAGAGGTAAGCATGCTCCAAATGATCCACACAGTCATACTCCGCCCAGAGCACTTGAATTTCAACACTGGTCAACCACTTAAAACATTTAAATGTAATATTTCAATATTATAAACTACATATTATGACTAAATTATTAGCCAAATAAAAAAAGGTCTCCTAGAATTCCCATTCTATAAAATTAATGGCTGAGACAGAGGTACAATCCATGAGCTTTGTCTAACAGGACACCTGGATGGTGGTTATCGCACTTACACCCTGGTTGCCAGACATTCTGCGGTACATTGGTGCATCAATTTATTGGTGTTTGGCAAGTTTGCCTCTCAGCGCTGAGGTTTTGGGTTGCTCTGTGTGGAGATTCCATGTTCTCCCGTGTCTGTGAGGGTTTCCTCCAGAGTCCAAAAACTAATAGATCCTCTAAATTGACTGGTGATGGTTTGGCACTACTACAATTTAGCATAATGCTCTGCCCAGTGAAGGGGTAGGAGGACTAACCACAACCCTGACCAGGATGGATTTGCTATAGGCATTTACGGTGACCATTCAATACTGAAACAGAACAGATTGGACTTCTTAAATCAGATCTTCATAGGTGTCCTGTTATACTGAATTAATAGACCAGTCAGCCAATCGGAGAAGAGTATTTCTCATAATACTTAATGATATACGAAGGCTGTGTAAAACAGATCAAGTCAAGCGATGGAAGAAGAGAACATTATACATTTATTACTGATCCACCCTTTGAAATCCAAAAGACTGGGAATGGGGGTCAGAGAGAGAGAAAGAGGGGAGGAAAACAAAACATTGCACTACTTAGTAAAGCGTTACTAGTAATAACTCTCATAAAAAATGTACAAATGTTTGTTAAAAATTTTTATATCAAGCCTTCAAATGATTTTGGTTACAGATATTATACACATGAAACTACATCATGTTAAATGATACAATTGTATTTTTAATGGAAAAATTAAAACCCATACAAAACAGAAATCAGCTCTCGTATCTGTTTAGGCAAAATAAAAAAAGGAAAAGAAACCAAAGGAACAACATAAATAGTAAAAATGAGGTAACTGCTATTGTACCAAGCAGGAAAAAGAGGAAGGAAACAAACAGTAATGGAGAAAATAAAAATGGTTGGTTTAGTAAAGTAAGCCGAATGTGCTGGACGTGGGAACGAACCGAACGATGAGAGGACGCTGGAGAACGACTGAAAAGGCATCTGCTGTTAAGACACTACGGGTTTCCAAGCTGACGCTACAAAAGCCTTGCGACTCTACACAGCCCAGCCATAGAGCCTGCATAGCGCAACACAGTGGCTGTCGTGACCACTTGTAACCATTTATTACACTTCAGGCACACACTCTCTCGCTCGAAATGCGCTGGTCCAGTGGCAAGTCGCTCGGTGGAGCTCACACACATGCTGCGAACGATTAGGACGATCCTACGAAGCATCTATGGCAGGTTAAACGGGGGCTTCTCTTGGGCTTCCACTGAGAAAACAGGGTTCTCTGAGGTTCCATCTACAAATGGGTTGTTGGGCTGTACTGGCAATTAACTGGAGTCAAAATCCAGCACCTTTCAAATGACTGATTAGACTAGACAGACTGGGACTTGACGCTACCCTTGTGGCCCACTCGTCACTACATTAGCCTGGTTGCAGGAACCATGTTTTAAATCAGCCAAGAAAGTACAACTCGTTAGTTCGGCAGCTGCTACGTAAAAGTGGGCGGAGCTTTGTTAAATACAGGCATCTACTCAGAGAACCGGAGAAGACCTTGTAGCAGTCCTGGAGGGTTGGGTTCTTGCACACTTTGGTGATCCAGATGAAAAACGCACTTGATTCAACTCCGCAGGTTTATCTGCACCAACCTGTGCTGGACGCTGCCCCACCATGGCCTCCCCTGCTTTGTAGTGGCACATTCTCCTACATGCTTCCGCTTCCATGTGCCTCTCGTGTGCTACCTCACGGGAACCCTTAACGTGGACTTTAAGTGCTGAACCAACTCTGATCCTGTGCTAAACATAAAGGGGAAATATATACAAACACTGCTCAAAAGCTTGAGGTCACCCAATTATCTGAACACCAACCACGACGAGAAGAAAATTCTTTGGAGACTTTGGTAAACTCCACGAATGCTGTAGCAGCTCCAGATCCTCAGGCTTCTACAGTATGTGGTGAGGGAGGACAGCGTCATGACATTTTAGCTCAGTGTTAATGTCTTTCACAAGTTGTTGACAGTGAGCTTATAGACTTCAGTACAGCAGTTTACTCTCCACCATGTATTTAGTAAATATTTCTCACAAGGCATCATGGGACAGGAATATAGTGGATATGTGCCTTGACTTAGAATGTGACATTTTAATAAATGCTTAGACATCTCCTATTCTACTGATTGTGTTCACCAAAGTTGTTCATTGACTAATATGTCCTCTTATAGAGATTAATAATGTACTGGTTGTTTATAGACCAATACCTCCAAGCATTTCATAGTGTTTCCTGAAGTCATTTATGGACTAATCACCTCATAACAACTATAGTTTAATAGTGTTTGTCGAAGTTATAGACTAATATCTCCTCTTCTAGTGATGTTTAGTGTTTGACAGCCGTTTATAGACTAATATATCCTACTGTAGTGCTTTATGATGTTTATTGACTAATATCTCCCAAGTGTATTCACAATATTCCTGTCACATGATGCCTTGTGTGAAACGTGCTAAACTTCTGGTGGAGAGTAAACAGCTGTACTAAAGTCTTTAAACTTATCGTCAACAGCTTGTGGGAGTCACCAACATGGAGCTAAATATGGTGACAACACTGTCCTACCTCAACGTCTACCGTAGAAGACCGAGGATCTGTTTGAGGAGTCTCCAAACGAACGCTCTTCTGCTTTCGTTTGGTACGAGTTAACAGTTTGAAGCAATAGCTTGACCTACCAAGCTAATGAGGCTAACCCTGAATGATGGAAACTAGTTGCTACCAACTAGCATGGGGTCATTTGCATAATGCTAACTGGCACCTGTCTATTCTTAGCCACATTTTTTGGACCAAACTGTAAAATTTATCTGGACAACTCGCTCTCTGTTTCTCTGTGGCTAGTCTGTCTGCAACTTGTAAAGGTCTAGAGAGAAATCGGAATTAAAATAATAGTAACAATAGTAATAACTAATAAAATGGACTTCTATGGAAGGAAGACTACATAGTTCTTTGTTGTCTGGGATGGCAAAGTAGAAAAAAAAAATCCAAACATTTATGACAGGAAAGTAACATGTTCCAATTGTGCTACACGCCCACTGCCCCTCGTTAGCCAATCACACGCCTTTTGTTAGTTACAGCCAATCAGAGACGAGAACAGAAGAAGTGAGAGCGGTAAGCCAGTGTTCTGTACCACACACACAGGATAAATAACACCCAAACCACCAATGGTGCCCCCACACGGGCATTCACACACTCTCTCAAACACACACACACCTCACAGTATTCCAATTCTATAAGACTAGATCATAATTGAGCGAAAACCCACCTGAAAAAAGCCCCGTCTTTATATATAATACAATTTGTTTTTCTTTCCTCGTTTCTTTTTCAGAAAAAAAATCTGTACTATTTTTTTTTTTTTTAAATGTATGAATTGTGTTATTCTGTCCTTCTATACTGATATACATACATACATACATACATACATATTTTATTATATATATATATATATATATATATATATAAATAATATATAATATTTTTTGTGGTAGAGTATAAAAAGAACATGCACACATTGTCCACTTCCTCATACAAGCTACCTTACCACCATCGGTGTGCTCACATGCTAGGGAATGTTAGTACACATATCTTGTATCTCTCTCACACAAACAATGAAGACTGCAATCACCCTGTACCCACCCGAGAGGAAAAACAAAAGAACAAAAAAGTAAATCAGCGAAATGGCAGTGGTTGGAGTGACCCAATCTGAACAAAAAAAAGAAACAAAAAAAAAGAAAATCTTCATATGAATCATTATCTTTGGACTCACGGGGTTAGTAACCATAGCAACTGTATATGTATAGGGTGTGTGTGTGTGTGAGGGAGAGATAGAGCGAGCGCCTGTGCTTGTTTCAGTTGACTCTGAGCACAGCGCGAAAGGAAGCTCATCACAGGAACCTTTACAATTGAGAGAAAGTGAGATAGAGGCAGTGTGTGTGTGTGTGTGTGTGTGTGTCTCAAAGGAAGTTTCATCTTGATGTAACGGGAGATGGGGTGAGAAGTCCAGTGTGTTGAGAGATGTGAAAAGTTTTGGGAATCCAGCTGGCTGCACAGGGCAATGTGATCCTGGGAGTAAAAAAAGCTGTGTGTGTGTGTGTGTGTGTCGGTGTGTGTGCGCGCACGCCTGGGATCGTCACTCAGAATCCCGCTGGACTTCGGAAGCGTCTGCTCGGCAGATAGGGCAGGTTCTGTTAGCCTGAAAGGCAGAAAAGTACGTTAGGGAAACTCACCAGTGGCACAATACTCACTGCTCATGATGCTATGATGTGCACTCACTCACCTTGAGCCACTTGTCAACACACTTGGCGTGGAACTCGTGATTGCAGGGCAGGACTCGCAGCAGCTGTCGAGACTCAAAGTCACACATGCACACCACACACCTGCACAAGAACACACGGCAGGTTTAAAGAATACACAAACAAACAGAAGGAGTCTGCATACGGTGCCACAAAGACTATGACATGAAAAAGTGAACAAAACATTCACAATACTAGTACACTAATGAGTCAAAACATCAGGGAGGACCTTAACGAAAACAGACAGCTAATGTCTGGTCATAATGTTTTGGCTCGTCAGTCAACCTGGGACACACACACACACACACACACACACACACACACACACACACAAAATCTGATGCAGCCAGGTGTCCGCACTACTCACAGGGTTTGCTCAGACTGGTGATTGCTGGGGTTGAATCTGTAGGAAGGCAGCTGCTCTATATCAGCCTTAGTAAGTCCACGTGGTTTGGCTTCCCCAAGACGCTCCGCGAGGTTCAAAAGAGCCTACACACACACCCACACACACACGGGAGATTAATCAGAGAAAGTCAAGCAGCGAATCACACATTTTCATCACACCTCCATCAGATCAGCAGCTAGTTAACTAACATCTTCAGCACCGATACTCGATCATTAAACAGCTGCTTTATGTCATTAATACACTTTAACTTGTATAACCTATAAGCAGTGTTGGGAACGTTACTTTAAAAAAGTAATTAGTTATAGTTACTCACTACTTGTTCAAAAAAGTAACTTAGTTAGTAACTGAATTAC
>BRDA01051018.1:6899-23474 GCA_036984385.1 Crenuchus spilurus
ACGATAATGATGATTATGATGATGATGACTATGATAACAATAATGATGATGACTATGATGATGACGATATCGATGATGATGATTACTATGATGACGATGACTATGATAACAATAATGATGATGGTGATGATAGTATCAGTAGTAGTAGTAGTAGTAGTAATAGCAATAGTAGTATCAAGAGTAGTAGTAATAACAGATGTAGTAGTTGTAATAACAATAGTATCAGTAGTAGTAGTAGTAATAGCAACAGTAGTATCAAGAGTAGTAGTAATTGCAGATGTAGTAGTAGTTGTAGTAGTAGTAATAGTAATAGTAGTAGTAGTAGTAATAGCAATAGTAGTATCAGTAGTAATAGTAGTATCAGTAGTAATAGTAATAACAGATGTTGTAGTGGTAGTAGTAATAACAATAGTATCAGTAGCAGTAGGTCATTAGTAGTAGTAGCTATAGCAGTAGTAGTATCAGTAGTAGTAATAACAATAGTATCAGTAGTAGTAGTATTAGTAGTAATAGCAATATTAGTATCAAGAGTAGTAGTAATTTCAGATGTAGTAGTAGTAGTAGTAGTAGTAGTAATAGCAATAGTAGTATCAGTAGTAATAGTAATAACAGATGTAGTAGTAGTAGTAATAACAATAGTATCAGTAGTAGTAGTAGCAGTAATAGCAATAGTAGTATCAAGAGTAGTAGTAATAACAGATGTAGTAGTTGTAATAACAATAGTATCAGTAGTAGTAGTAGTAGTGGTAATAGTAGTAATAATAACAGATGTAGTAGTAGTAATAACAATAGTATCAGTAGTAGTAGTAGTAGTAATAACAACAGTAGTATCAAGAGTAGTAGTAATTGCAGATGTAGTAGTAGTTGTAGTAGTAGTAATAGTAATAGTAGTATCAGTAGTAATAGTAATAACAGATGTAGTAATAGTAGTAGTAATAGCAATAGTAGTATCAGTAGTAGTAATAGTAATATCAATACTAGTATCAATAGTAGTAGTAGTAGTAGTAGTAGTAGTAGTAGTATTAACAGCAATAGTATTGTCAGTAGTAGTAATACCAATAGTAGTATGAGTACTAGCAGTATTAGTAGTACTAGTAGTGATAATGTTAAATGTGTTAGTATAAAAGTAAATATATTATTGTCAATTAAATGTTAATTAAATTAACATTAATTTCATATGTTGTTGTTTTTTAGATTCTGTGTGATGCAGTGTCACTTTTATAACTGTATAATATAATTTCCCCATTTAGCCTCGTTCTCTATCCTCTCTCAGTGTCATTTTTACTGCCATTTCTGTCCTGATCGATTTGCGGTGACCTTGACTATCAGACACGCCGCTGGGCACTAGGGAAGGATGTGACTTGTGAAGGACGGCCCAGGGGAATCCCCTCCCTCCCCTCCTCACTCTCTCTCTCTCAGCCTACAGCAAGCAACCAAGATAGCAATGCCATGGCAATGCCAAGATACCTGACTGAGCTCTGGGCTAGTGCCCGCTTTTACCCTGCACTGGCTGCAGGAAGTGATTACACTGTCACTGCTAATGAAGGTGTGAGTAGAGGAATTGATTGACAGCCAAGCAATTATCAGAGGCATCAGTGGGAAAGTAGTGAGCGGTGGGATGAAGAGCTGTAGCATTTATATTGGGTAGTGAATGAACAAGAGGAATTCAGCTGGTCAAAGTCTCATCGAGTGAGGCCGATAGAGGTGGTAGCAGAGTTCTCAGTCAAACATCCAGTCCTGCATGAGAGTCTTATCAAAATCGTATCAATTATTGGCAGCTAAACTCTGGATAGGGCAACGTGATATGGACAAAATATTGCGTTGTGATTGGACTTGCTGGTACTTTATTACACATGTCTGCTTAATAGATTAACTGTGTACTGTATTAAATGCGAGTACCTTAAAGCGTTACATCATCGAGTTAGTTCAGCTTGTGGATATTTTTTTTATTCTGTTATCACTACACACTTGATATTGTTAGACTTTCAGCCTCACCAGCATATCTGTTGCAAACAAGTGTTCCTAGATGTGCTGGTTTAGTTGTTTTGGCAGTTGAAGCCTGCTTTATTGTTTGAAGGTGTTACACTTACTTTCATGCACCATCATTTTGATATGCAGGAGGAGTTGCAGTTAAATTTATATTTTGACAATTTAATGACTTGCAGTAACATTTGTGGGAAATGTGTGCACAAGACATACGTTTATCAGCTTTAGAACATTTTTGGGAACATAATGGTGATCTTCAAATATCATTTGTGCTACTGAGGAATAAAAAGTTTAGACCTAGAGTTCATCTGAGCAAAATGACTTGTCAAGGAATATTTTTTGGGTGGTGGAGCACAGCTTTGTATCACGGTACATGTCCACTTGCAACATGGCCTCAACACATCTGATTAAGGTCATTTCAGTGGGTGTGGTGATAGCAGTGAGAAGTCAACTCCAAAATAAATGGTTCATCCTACCTGAGAGTTGATGTTGACTCTTGGCCATTGCTATGAGGGTCACAGACTACCATGTTGTCGACTCTGTGTTTATAAGTGTATTTTAGTATTACTGAAATTCAGTGATGGTATAGTTACATTGAAAAAGTAATCTGATTACTGATTACTCCTTTAAAAAGTAACTTAGTTACTTTATTGATTACATGGTTTTAAAAGTAACTAAGTTATATTACAAGTTACTTTATTAGTTACATTCAGCAGCTGCAGACAACACCCCCCCGCCACCTCTATATAAAAAAAAATGACAACCAGTTTTGCCAAAACTCACTTTATTGGAAATGCATTTTCTCTAGAATTATCTTAAATATAATTTTTTAAATAAAAAATAAAATACAGTCTTTATTGACTTCACTTAACATAAATACTTGTTTTTATAAATCTTTCTTGACCTGACATATTTAACTGTTAACACTGTATTGGCAAAACTGAGCATCAAATCTGTTGTTCACAGCATTAAAGCAGCAAGGAGTGGTTTTACCAAACAAAACACAGTGTGTATGGTACTGAGTTATAATCATCAACATTAAAATAAATAAACGTTTGAAGTGTATCAGTCTGTGTGTAATGAATTAATATAATATACACGTTTCACCTTTTGAATGTAATCACTGAAATAAATAAACTTTTTCATGATAGTCTAATTTTATGACCAGCACCTGTACATACTGCCCTACCAACTTTTTCAGCTCTCCGCACTTTTTACATTGAAGTCCAGCTTCTGTTGTGTATGGGCCAGTTACTAAAAATGATTAAACCTTATCTTTGTGTATATACCAGTAATTTAATTTTTTAAGATATTTGGATTGTATAAGACAGTTTTTGTAATATTTTGGTTTAAACTAGATAAATTAATGTTTGTTATGTGTTAGTTCATAGTGTAGTACTGCAGTGTCAGTATAAAGGGTTATTGTCTCTTTAAGAAAAACGCTGTTTTGTTTTAGTGAGTGAGTAGAAGTTTTCATGTGGAAGATGTAGCCAGCATTTTTGTTTGATAACCCTTCCCTTCATTTACATTTGCATCACTATCTTGCAAGAAGAAGTAAAATTGCAAGAAGAAAGTAAAACTATATCTTTTTACTAAGGAAAATGATAAAAATAGTAACGCACAGTGACTTGGGTAAGTAACTTTAATCTGATTACTGGATTGTAAATAATAATGCGTTAGATTACTCATTACGGAAAAAAAAATTGAGTAACGCATTACTAAGTAACACGTTATTGACATCACTGCTGAAATTACAGTAGTACATTTTTATCCATCACTCTGGAGCTCTGTTAGTTAAAATTAAGTGGAATCAAGGAGCTAACTTTGTCAATTCCAGCAGACAGCATACAGCCAGAGTCCAAATTCAGAAACTTGTGCATCACTAAAATAGGGGTTTGTAATAAAGGAACAGATGAGTATTACTTTTGTACTACAGTATGCACTGTGATTGCAAAGTGATTTGTCATAATAATGACATGACTAAACCTCCACCTGCATAGTATAACCAAAAAGCAATATGTGTATGTATCTGTGTGAATATCAATACTGTGAAGGCCAGACAATATTGTAATATTGATTAAATAAATGATACATTTGCTAGAAAATATATTTGAGTTAAAAGTGCAAAGGAAAACTAAAATAAAAAGGAAATATGAAAAGAATAACATATACTGAAAATGGTCCCACATACTACATGCAAATATAAACACATAATGCTGGAGAATCTCTTTAGCTGAGTGCTTTTCTAACACAGTGACCCTGAGACTAATGTGGCAGTGTTTAACTGCACTCACAATTTTCATGATTCAGTAATTCCAGACTACACAGTGTGATTAAGGCTGTGGCAGACACTTAAGGTGAAACACTTCATACTAACCCCTCCTGTCATTGGATAGTCCATTCATACAGTGTGTCAGTATTTTGTCAAAATAGTAGTAATGAACATAACTAGATATGATATACATCTTCTTTGCATTAGAGCTGCACAATACATAGTTTCATTTATTTATCATGGCAACCACCAAACCAAAGACTCATCTATTGCCATCAATGATTGCCAGACGGAGAAGTGTGATTCATCACTCCAGAGAACACATCTCTACTTCTCTAGAGTCCATTGGGGTCCAGACGCTTTGTATTGCGCTTGGTGCACTTAGTGGTAAAGCTTGGATGTAGCTGCTCAGCCATGGAATCCCATTCTATGAAGCTCTCTACACTCTGTTGTTGGTCTAATCTGAAGGTCACATGAAGTTTGGAGGTGTGTAGTGATTGACTCTGCAGAAAGTTGGCAACCTCTGCACACTATGCACCTCAGCATCCGCCAACCCCACTCTGTCATTTTACGTGACAGTCCACTTCATGACTGAGTTGCTGTTGTTCCAATCACTTCCACTTTGTTATACCACTAGCAGTTGACTGTGGAATATTTAGTAGCGAGAAAATTTCCTGACTGAACTTGTTGTACAGGTGGCATCCTATCAGGGTACAACGCTGGAATTCATTGAGCTCCTGAAAGTGACCCTATTGACCCTAGTTCTATTGTGAAAGTCATTTCACAAATGTTTGTAGAAGCAGTCTGCATGCCTAAGTGTTTGGTTTTATACACCTGTGGCCATGAAAGTGACTGAAAAACCTGAATTCAATTATTTGGATGGGTGAGTGAATACGTTTGCAAATACAGTGTATATCACACTGTGCTACTTACATAATACCGGAATTGCAAAACTCAATGATATGCAAATATGATCAATCACTAAATATAGTCATGAGCATTATGAACAATCCCCACAATCATAGTAACACTTTATTAGACGTAGTCGTAGTTAATACATAACTCATAAGTTGAACTGTTTAGTACCATACCTATCAGTAACTACAAAATCCCAGTCTGGAATATGGATTCAAGATCCAGATTTGAAAGCCATTGCCTTGGGCTAAGCTAGTTAGCTTGATCTTGATCTTTTTCAGTTGCAAAATTATATTGTTGTCACTTTTTCATAATAACAGCAGAATTTGATTTCAGGGGCAAAGCAAAACATTCCTCAGTTAGTCTCAAAGTTGGTTAAATAAGATTAGCAAACCAGCTAATGTTAGCTTGCTAGCTGATGTACTGCTAACAATGACTTCCATAAACGGTCTAAATGATGTACATTTACAATAGCATACATTATGTAATTCTGTTGCCTTCATGCTAAACAATTCTCATCAGGGTTCTAAGTAAACTTTGAGTTATATTAGACACCAGATAACTTTCTAAACTTTATCTTTCCTGACTGGTTCTAGTAGCCAAAAATAAACTCAATAGAGTTAATTTGTCGTTTGTGTCTTTCTTCATTTCTCTTTCATTTCTCAGCTTCAGATGTCTGAATTTGTTTTTGAGGTGTGAATAACCAGTCATGTTTTTCAGATGTTATCAGCATCTTGGGAAGTTATTAGGGGCACCCTGGTGGCTGTGGGCCCTAAGCAACCACTTAGGTCACATATTAAGTAGTGTTGGCACAGGCTGGAGTATTCTAATCTGTATTAGTTTGGGATGTATTCATCAGTGTACTGGACTCATTCTGGAGCTCATTCTGGCACAGCATGACCAGCATTAATGAGCTCATGTTCTTATTCAACTTCTGTAGTGAAGTAAAAAAAAGAAATAATAATATGTTAACAGGTAAAGTAATGCTGTATTACCATTCAGTAAATTCAATATAAATAATTCAGTATTTGAGCTATAGTGGTGATCTTATATATTATAAATAATTCAGTATTTGAGCCTGGTGATCTTATGCCCAATTTATCCTAGATCACAGTGAGATCAGATGAAAGCATAAAATGAGACTTTATCTTAAGTTTCTTGCTGCTAAGATAATTCTTCCAACCTCAGTAATTGAATGTGCCTTAAAGTCTCACACTGTGCTCACATTTGTTCATATAATAGTGGCCATCTTTTACTAATGACATAAAGCTCAATTTGAACTCTAATATTTCTCATTCTGGTCTGAGTTTTCTCAGTTACTGTGAATAACAAGCTGCTTATATGGGCCAAAAATATATTGTCTCTTTTTTGTCTTATGAGTTTCTTCTAAGGAGCCAATGAATAGTAGCACTTGAACAATGAACCTTTCAGTGTGTTTTACAATGACTAGTCTGATAGTTCACAATCGCTGTTGTTGGGAGAGGTAAAACAGCCTGGTTGTAATATTTTGTTAGCATTGGTGAAAGTGGGGCTTACTCCTATTCATCATGATGGAGTCTTATTCCCAAATAGTGGTCTGCTTCCTGTATTAATCTCATTAGGCCGGAGAGAGCGATTATCTTTCTCCATCATCCATCTTCCAGCAGTCACGGATCAGCAGCAAAGCAAACACCCAGTGCATTGTATTAACATTACACACAGTGCATTATAGGGCTGCCTCCGTCACAGCTAATGACTGTGTTCAGAGTAATGGGGGAGTGTTTAGGTTATCATCCTGGATAAGGCACACAGCAGGTCAGTAGAGAGTTTTCTGGGTCTTTACACTTTCATAGTATTGTATTTGGATGTATAGGGTGTGAAATACGGTTTTGGACTCCATTAGTTCAGTACGTATGTTGTGTATATGATGGATTGTTGTGAAAGCAACATCAAGTACAGTGCAAAAAAGATGGCAAATACACTGTACAGTCAGGGACTTATGAGCAGGATTTCTTTGTGCCATTTTCAGAAGAAAAAAAAAAAAATATTACATTGAATTTACTTGATTCAAACATGTGCAGCATTTCTACATTCCCTTTGTTTTGGCTGCCACCCTGTTAACTGACATCATTTCTAGCTTCTGTCACAGGGACTTTTCTTGAATCAGAATATGATATCCTTGACCAAAATTCACTGTTGTGTTTAAGACAAGCCCGCGATTGGGGAGTGCGTAGTGGGGCCGGGTGAGAGAGTTCAAAGTCGCTGTGTGCACGTCTGTTTGTGTGAGAAGGAAAAGGGGGTGTCAGCCTGAGTACTAGCATTAGCCTGTTAGCTTGGCTCTCTAGCCTGTTATTTTGGAGGGGCTGCGGCCAGCAATGATTATAAGTTTCAACAATAAAGCGACGACTGTAAACGTCTTTCTCGTCCATCCTTTCAACGTGTCCAGCCGGACGCTACAATATTATGTTCTGGCAGTAAACATTTTTAATATTTTAAATAGTAACATTTCATGTATTTAGTCTGATGTTTTTAGAAAGTTGATGTTTAAAACTATGACAGTGTTAGAAAATTTTATATCGTGATAATTATCTAGAGTGATCATTATAGAAAAATTTATTGTTATAAATTTTTTGGCCATATCGCCCAGCTCTAGTACTGAGAATGAACTTGTCGTACATTGAATGCATCCCAATGGCATAATGATTGTACCCCATGTACTCCATTGATGCCAGAGTGGAACCGATGACTCTGGTGAGTGGTACAGATCCATCAACGTACCAGGGACAAGGCAGGGCATTACACTATTTAAGCAAAAAGGCAGGCCAGTACACCAATCCATCACTGGGCACACACACACAAGGACAATTTATAGTAACCAGTTCATGTGACATCCATAATTTGGACTGTGGAATGAAACAAGACCTGCACACGCCTCCTCTGTTGTGTGCGATACAGCCACTGCCTCTTTTTTACTGCTGATACACCATCCCTGGGGATCCAATGTGCTCGGAGGAAAGTGCAGGGTCTGTAGTTTCAAATGGACCAATCAGTAGATGCCCAAGCCAGTGGACATTGCAATGTGTGAGTGATAGGGAGAATGAGAGTGCCATCTACCCGCCCAATTTTTGCTCTCTTGGACCCTGGTTGTTGATGGCAGACAGCTTGACCAGGATTCAAACTCACGATCCTGTGGTCATAGTGTCAACGTCTTAGCCTGCTGAGCAACTTGGGCCCTTCATAATGCATCTTTAAAGCTAAACTCATAACCCGGGTTTTGGGTCCCCATTCCTGTCTTTTGCTTATGGTCCCAAAATCTCGAAATCTACCCATAATTGAGACTTGATTCAGATGCCAAAAAATTTCCAGATGCTTAAACTGTTCATACCTGGACTGGGGGAAGGATGTCTGCTTCAGCATCTCTTACCAGTGGAGTGCCACATAGTTCTATTTTGGGCCCTTTATTATTTTCTCTCTTGGCCTTGAGAAACCCAAATCAATTTTCATTTTTATGCTGAAGATACTCAAATTTACTTAGCTGTAAATGGAAATTATTGTTTTGCCATTCTTACTAACTGTGTCACAGCTATTGAAGTTTGGATGTCTCGAAACTTTCTTAGGTAACATGGAAACAAAACAGAAGTACTTATCGTGGTTCCAGAGGACATGTCCAATAGGGTGAAATCTGTGCATGATTTTCGATCCCCAGCTAAATTTTACACTCATATTAGCAAACTTCTTCAATCTTGCTTCTTTCAGCTTAGAAACTTTTGTGGACACTGAAAATCTCGTTCATGTTTTTGTCTCCTCCTGCTTGGACTTTAGTAATGCTTTGTTCACCTGTGTGTGTCTAGACTACAGCTTGTTAAAAATGATGTAGTCTCCTGACTAAGACTAAATGTATGGATCATATTACCCCAGGGAGATATAGAATTGATTTTAAAATGTTATTGTTGACTTATCAGGCCATACAAAAAGAGGCTCCAGCTTACATTACTGAGCTTTTATGTCAATTAATAACGTAAGATCTCTGAGGTTCTCCTGCCAAGTGTTATTGACCGTCCAGTGAACTAAACTAAGGTTAAAGGGTGATCTGGCTTTTGCAGCTTACGCTCCCAGACTGTGGAATGATCTCCCTATTGACAACAGACTTTCATCATCAGTACATATCTTTAAGAAACGTTCATAGACTTATTTTTAGTCTTGTGCTTTTAGTACTGTTTGAACTTTCATGTTTGTGTATATATCTGTTTGAGATCCTCTGGAAAAGTTCTATATAAATAAAAACATACTTACTATACCTGTCATGTATTTTTTCATTGGTCAGAAATGTTTTTTCTCTTGTCTTAGTATTGAAATTAGAATCACATATTGATATTTGCATGTATTTGTAGTATTATCTAGTTTATTTGTTGAAAGTACTCAATTTCTGTTCATTGTCTTTGTCTTGCAGCGGCCCCCACTCTCCCACCTTTGAAATCGGAGCACTTTAAGCCATGTCAAGAAAAGGACCTGGCCTACTGCCTGAATGATGGGGAGTGCTTTGTCATCGAGACCCTAAGTGGCCCTCACAAGCACTGCAGGTAGGAAACTGGAGAAAGCCAAGCTCTGGCTCACTAGTTCTAAACTGATGGGGGATCCTGTGTTCCACTTTCGGAGAGCATGATCCATCTGGAATAATCTGTCAGCCAGTTCTCTTTCTCTCTCTCTCTCTCTCTTTCTCTCTCTCTCTCTCTCTCTCTCTCTCTCTCTCTCTCTCTCTCTCCATCGTATTATTATTATTTCTCTCTGGGACTCTGTGTCTTGCTTGGAGCACTTAGTCATGCTAACGATGACAGCTCTGTCATAGCATGAGAATTGTCTGAGGTCCCTTCCCTGCTAATTAAAAGTGGCACTTTGCAGAAGTTCATTACGGGCTAGTTGCCTTGGTAATGCCAGTTTTTTTTTTCTTTTTTTTTCCTCCCCCAAGGCAGGAAATAGGAGCCAGAAATTGACAATGGCTAACCTTTCATGCACCATTTTGGAAAGCTTTTTGTAAGACATCCAGTTCTGCATGACTGGCCATCTTGTTCATTATCCTTGGAATGTAAAGATGAATAAGTAAATAGCTGAAATGGGCTGGTCCTGAGGAAGCCGTGGACAAGTGTCCTCATTTGAGTGGTAGTAATTGGCGGAGTTGTTCTAGGTGTTCTGTTTATTTGACCGGCACTTGGAGGCGCTTAGCCTCTTCAAAATGTCTGCCGCTAATTAAGTCTCTGAACCAGCCCTCTATTAAACTGCAACCTGAGGAGTTCTCGGCCTCCCAAAGCCAAGTGGCAGTGGTCTAAGGAGATATACTTGTGTAAGACTAACATTTTTGCTTTAAGTGTTCTTGGGGAAGTGTCTATGATAATATGACGAGATGACCAGAGCGTTAGGGTAACTGAGAGAGAAAACGAGAGAACAAATGGCATTTTGGGCAACAATGATGAACTGGCAGTAGAAATGGTGTATAACTATGAGGTGCTGAGGGCTGATCAGCCTTGAAGCAGCTTAAACAGGAAGTGATGCAAGCACTTTGATTTATGCAGTGGGATGCAAGAGGTGACAAAATGAATCGCACCAATGCCTCGCATTCGCTCTCTCATTCCAAGGTCAGCACATAATAAGCTGTTCAGTTTCCTCCTGACCCACTCTGACATTTTCACCACTGAATGCTCTTTCAGAGAAGCTGGAGTGCTTTTTACCCACTCAGACACATTGTTAGGGCGACGGAGGTGGGCAGGCGCTATGTCTGTGTGTAATTTGTATAGAGCTGAAGCAAACTTGTTTGGTGAAAGCATAAAACATCCATTAATCAGCATTCGGCATGTTTGTGATTCATTCTCTTTGATAGAGAAGTACATGGTCAGGGATGTTCTGAAAATTTCATTCGGAAGCATTTTTGTAAAGACATGATGCACATTATATAAAACGTTCTTGGACCTAAATCATTTTCTCCATGCATTATCTAATGCAGCTCTTTCACTGAGTAAGACGACAGGAGAAAGGATTATGTTCCACAGTTGATGGAAGTGCACTTTATAAAACTGAGAATAAACAACAATTCAACTTCTGAACAATGTCTACAGTAAGAAACTGCAGCTTATAACTTCTGAGAACCAGATCACAGTAACAATCATTTTCTTATTCGTTTTGTTTTTACTGTTCTTTAAAGTCTGATATACTGTAGTCCTCAGTCTCACAAAACTGTCTGGTATTGAAAAGTCATATATTTCATAACCTCTTTAATTCATCAAGCACTCTGCCTCAATAACAGTCATCACTTGGCCTCATGCATGCAGTATATCGAAAAGATGCACCCATATTGGAAGCTTGGGTCCAGCACAATTAATAATAAGTGATTGATTCATTCTGGTATCATATT
The DNA here is from genome assembly GCA_036984385.1 of Crenuchus spilurus. Taxonomy (NCBI): domain Eukaryota; kingdom Metazoa; phylum Chordata; class Actinopteri; order Characiformes; family Crenuchidae; genus Crenuchus; species Crenuchus spilurus. The sequence goes on from BRDA01051018.1 coordinate 18,455, forward strand.
AATTATTTAAACTATGAGGGTGATATCCGCACAATGGCTGTAGAATACATTTTAATCAGTTGTCATTATGCATACATGTTGTCCATCTATGAACAAGCTTTAGCATTCTTTCAAAAATGTTTTGCACAAAAATGCACCGCTGTCTTCACCTCTTTATCAGACGTCAATCTCCGTCCTCTTATGGTTTCTTTTAGGGGACCAAACACGTGATATTCTGATGAAGATCATTATTATAGGGAGACTTTACCACCTCAAAATTAAGTTTTTGGAGATTGTCAACAGTACAGGCTGTGATGTGAGGACTTGCATTGTCATGCTACCCACTTGAATAGCAGTCTTCTGTGTTTTGGTTTATTTTTAGGCTTCAGCTCTTCAGTGCACTGATCACAGATTAAAATAAACTAGATCAGAACGTGTTGATCAGACATTTTGGCCAAAAGAAGATTTAATAACTAAAGTGTGGATCATTTTTGACTCACTCTTGTATTTCATTGTTATATTGTTACCTAAAATTCACATTATATTATGCCCATCACCATCCAACAATGTTAGTTATAGAATGACCATGTGCTAATGGGTGTAGAAGATGGAAACGTCCCACTGCACAAACCAAAAATAGCTCAAATTATCACTTTGTCAGCCATAACTTGAGACGCCTCTCAGCACTGGGGTCTTGGGTTCGAGTCCTCATTTAAATGGGTTTCCCATGTTCTTCCAGTGTCTGTGTGGGTTCTCCTGAGATTTCCCATATCTTCCCACAGTCCAAAAACATGGAGGTCAGGTGCATCTTTTACTCTAAATTGCCTGGGGACAGATTGGCTGTTCTGACTTTGGATGAAATCAGTGGATGTGTATCAGACTCTGAGCTGGACAATTAAAGATAATGGATGGATGGATTTATCATTAAATAATATATTAACTGCTGATATTTTGTGGATCCCTTGTATACTGCTACACTTTTACATGCACTCATTTTTCACAGAGAGATTGGTTTCAGTTGGATATAACTATGAACAGGAGGATGGGTGATTAAAGTGTCTAGATTACATTTTGTCACACAGACGTCAAAAAAGGATAAATATTTCTGTTACTGTTTATCCAAACATACATAGCATGCTTGAAACAAAAGAAAGCAAAACTTTAGATTCTCAAAGTTAATTTGTTTTGATATTTTTGCATGGTTTTGATTTAGTAGATGTGAAAATTTAATTTATTATTGATTTATCACTTTTATGTAGTATTATATAATGTTATATAATGCATACAGTATGTTATGTAATACACTTAAATGATTATTAAATGATTTTTTTCTTATATGGAGTAGGCTCTAGGCAATGAACTATCAAGGATATTGAAACACAGTGGAGTCAGAGAAGTAGGATGGCTTTAATTGGATTTCCTGACATGGCCTTATCAGTGCAAGCAGATAAATTTACGAAGCTACTTGAACGAAATGCGACATATAATACATCAGGCCAAATTTAAACAAGGGCCATACAAGCCTACATGTGTAAGTGGTCATGTGTGACAAATGAGATATTGTTAACTAGCCTACTGTTAATGATAGTGTGTTGACTATCTATTTAAACACATATTTTTCAATGACGCAATCATAAATGCTGTTAACAGTTATTTCATTAAGAAACCACAGCTGGGAAAGTAAACTAGAATTCTTAGTGATAATAGCCTGGCTACTGTAGTTATCTGCTGAAAGCTGTAGCAGTGCATGTATCAGTGTTTAGTGAAGGCCCAAGAGCAGTGAAACTCAGATGTCATAGCCAAACAAAAGCATTTATAATTCATATAAATACATATAATTAGATGTGTATTGTTAGGTGTCTGTCAATACTCTTGGTTCCTTTCAATATTGTTACTCATATTCACAAAAAAGTGTGGTGGCATGCAGAAAACCATCCCGTGGTTATGCACTGCTATGCAAAAGCCTTAAACACATATTCTTACAATATTTCAATGTAATACAAATTGTATTTAATAGAGATGGAACGATCGATCGGCTATGTATTGGTATCGGCCGATTTTTAATGAAAATATGCAATCGGCGATCGGCCGATATCTTTTGAAATTTAGCCGATTCCAAGATTTCGGTATTTCCTGCTAGCGTTTCATCAAGTAAGAGGAGCTCTCCGCAAACCCCGTCCTGTCAGGTCCCTGCAGTTCCTAACTGAACCGCTAGATGGAAATACATCCCCTTTTTTCGACAAACAGACTAAAACAGAAAGACTTGTGAGCGGCTAAAGAACCCACTTACTGTGTTCAGCTGCCTGTGTGGATATACAGTCAGTCTAGCAGTTTTTTTTTTATCTCGTGTGAAAAAGACATATCCAAGGCAATTTGTAAAATTTGTGAAGTCGATGTCCCCCGAGGAGGAACCAAGACAAAGACATTTAATACTACTAATCTGATACTACACTTAAGAGTACACCACGCGGCTGAATACAGTGAGTATCAGCAAACAGCAGAGCTAGCACAGATAACAGCTTACTGTTTTTCATTAATAATAATAATAATAATAATAATAATAATAATAATAATAATAATAATAATAATAATTCAAGATCTACATTGAATGCTTGCATCTTTCGTTTTAAAACAAGGGTCTATGTTTAATAGCACTTTGATCATTAATTTTTTTTCGTTTGATAATCATTAATGCAGGTTTAATGATTAGAATTGCAGTATTGTCTGTATTTGTTTAATTTACCATTTTTAAAATAAAGGTCTAGCTTTAATGATTTTAGTACTGACCTTTTAATTTACTTTAATTTAAATTTGGTTTTAAAATAATTCTACATTTAATGGTTGCAGTTTTTTCATTGTAAAATAACACAGGATCTGCGTTTAATGGCTGAAATTTTGCCTGTATTTATTTAATTTACAGTTTTTTTCATTTTAAATTTTTTAGTAATCTAAATTTAATTATTGCAATATTGGCTGTATTTGTTTGATTTAGTTTATTTACTGCTAATGTTGTTACAGATATGATGTTCACATGAGTTTGTTGTAAACGGCAATAAACAGTTTTGACCATATTTTGTGTAGCTTGTGCCAACAACTGCTCCTAGATTTGCGTGGCATATAGCCCCGCCCTCGATGGGTATTGGCTATCGGCCGATCTCGCTGAAAGGGATCGGAAATCGAAATCGGCCTCAAAAACGCCGATCTGTCCATCTCTAGTATTTAAGATATATGCAAATAAACATACAATGTAGAAATACATTAATAAGTAACATGATTTGTTTTTGTTTTGAGAAAAGTAAATATGTTTGAAGAACACCCCTGATGTTAATGTTCCTTTGCCATCACATGGATTTGTTTTCTTATTTATTTGTTGTTTAATACTGTCATAACATGGACAGTATTAAACAGGCTAGCCAACTAACCATTGTTTGCCTAAATTTAGCAAATTTTGCAAAACGTTTTCAACAAATAGTGCGTTTTTCAGAAGCGACGTCAAAATGAGAGCTGCCTTGATTACAAGGATGAGATGGTTTTATTTTTTGTATTTTGGCAAATAGGTGCAGCAGCTACATTATAATGAATCACTGTTACTTATAGCAGCACCATTTGTTGAGGAGCTTATTGATATTTTGGTACTGACCAGTCAGGAACCAATTTAATACTGGTTCATGGTACCAATCCAATTCTACAATCCTGGCTCGACACTGAGCTGTGAATCACCTAGACATGCTTCCCAGAAAGAGTGCAGCTGTGAACACTCTGCACTGGGCTCATGACTACTCAAAATGTACTTTTTTGCTCTGCAAGCCACCCGAAGGTCATGAAAAATACAGTCATTATACAGACTGGCCAAAGGAGCACTTACACAGTCTGAGGGCACAAGGGCAGGGCATTGAGTACCCCCTTCAGATCTGTCTGAGCACTTGTCTGATCTCTTTATCTTTTAGAATGAAACAAGCTGTTTTTGTGATTCTGCCTCTTAGGCTGATACATGTAAATGAGCTCATTTCTGATTGACTGTGCCTAATTCTGAAAGCAACACAGGTTGAAACACTCCTTATAACTTCAGTGTAAGGAGGTGGAGATTAACAGCTGTAGACAGAATGAGATTGTATACTAGTGCACCTTCAAAAATTAGAAGTGTGTTGATATTTTAATTCAAAAAGGTAAGCTGTCCTAGATTTTATATTCATCACATGTGAAGTGACATATGGATGTCTAGCCTTTTTTTGTGATAAATAACCAAATAAAAAAGTACAATGTTACTGATTTAACAATATATACAGTACCAGTCAAAAGTTTGGACACACCTTCTCATTCTCATTGTTTTCCTACATTGTAAATGAATCCTGAAGTCATCCAGACTATGAAGGAAAACACAATGAATCATGTAATAAATGTAAAAGTGTTAAACAAACCAAAATGTGTTTTAGATTTTAGATTCTTCAAAGTAGACACACAACTGATGGTCTCAAGAAATGCAAGTAATGAACTCCCTGACTCCATGAAGGTGAAGACAAGCACAAGCCTCATCTGATGCATGAGATGTGGCCACACTGCCTGTTTTTAAACCGCCGATGATACACCACTGGCACCAACGTGCTTGGAGGAAAGCGCAGGATTCCCAGCTCCGATGGACCAATCAGTAAATGACTGAGCCAGCAGGCATTGTAGTGTGAAAGTCATGGAGAATGCCATCTACCTGCCCGGAGAGAGCATGGCCAAATTTTCAAAAAAGGTGACTGAGAAAATGCCAAGAAGCTGCTTTCTAAGCAAGAGGTGCCTACTGTGAAGATTGTAAAATACAAACCGTATTCCAAAAAAGTTGGGACACTAAACAAATTGTGAATAAAAACTGAATGCAATTTTATTCAGAATAGAACACAAATCACAGATCAAAAGTTTAAACTGAGAGAATGTATCATTTTAAGGGAAAAATATGTTGCTTCAAAATTTCATGGCGTCAACAAGTCCCAAAAAAGTTGGGACAAGGCCATTTTTACCACTGTGTGGCATCCCCCCTTCTTCTTACAACACTCAA
>BRDA01051022.1:0-13271 GCA_036984385.1 Crenuchus spilurus
TACAAAGAAAAGAACACAGAACCTACAGTCAAATATGGTGGAGGTTCAAAGATGTTTTGGGGTTGTTTTGCTGCCTCTGGAACTGGGTGCCTTGATTGTAGGCATTAGGAAATCTGAAGATTACCAAAGGATTTTGGGTCACAATGTAGGGCCCAGTGTCAGAAAGCTGTTGATGGTTATAGGAAGCGATTGATTTCAGTTATTTTTTCCAAAGGGTGTGCAACCAAATATTAAGTTGAGGGTGCCAATAATTTTGTCCGGCCCATTTTTGGAGTTTTGTGTGAAATTATGTCAAATTTGCCTTTTTTTCCTCTGTTTTTTGGAAATAAACGTGTATAACAAAACGTGTAATTGCAATCATTTTCTGGGAGAAATACTTCATTTTCTGGAAAAAATTCAGGGGTGCCAACACTTTTGGCTATATGATAAAAAAATTACAGATCTCACTATTCTTTGTAGGTGAGAAACGTGCAAAATTGGCAGGGTATCAAATACTAATTTTCTCCACTGTAGGACCCAGTTAAGACACTTACATGGGTCAGAACTGGGCCAGAACTTTTTTGCCCTCGGGGTAGCTTTTTCTAAAATTTTCTGCAGCCTGGCATTAGTCCATGGTCCAGTGGTTGGAGACCTTAGAACTTAGAACTTACTATGCCTATGCTAAGCATTCACTAAGAAAATGTAAATAAACAGATAATGTAAATGTTCAGTTGTTGTCTAAGCCAACTGGGTGTAGTGCTACTGCTTTGCAATTCTTCAAATCTATGACACTGTTTGCCCTTGCTATTTATTTATTTGATTATGTATTAATGCATCAGTTTATTTACGTTGTGAGCTGTTGATGGGTGTGTGATAAATGTGGGTGTTTAAATCGGACATCCCAACCCCCCTCCACATACACACTCTGGGGAATGGAGTGTCTCCACTGCAGATTAATATCACCGACCAAACACTTCCTAGACCAACATGACAGATGAGGTGTCTGGATAAAAAATGAACTTTATTCCCACCTCAGAGACGATGATTCATTTTAATGTTCCTGCTAACTGACACGTTCTCACATGTGCATGCACACAGACATGCAAACACAACCCAGAAGAAGTAATCAAAGCCACCAAACTGATAAAGAAGACAAAACAGCTTTAATGTCAACCCAGATATGCTTTTAAGACATGAAGACAGAATGCAAAAGAGTGAGAGTCTATTTTAACCTCTCAACCCCAGAGCTGCCCTGTGGTGTGGTTTTACCCTAGAGACGCTTTAACTAAGTCAACAGAGAAGACTTTCTACATATTTTTCATAGGTTGACAGTATTTTGTACATTAGCATGCTTGCCAACTGCGCTGTTTGTGTTTGTGAGGAAGACCTAGGTCAACACTTCAAGACTCAGATTTCCGCTGAAAGGTGGTTTGCCATTGTGAGGGCTCGTAATACTAAAAATACACAAGCAACTTTAGGACACAAATTTCTTTTTATCAAGTGAATAGGTATGCTCTTCATAGAGAGTTACATTTCAATTCATGGTATCTGGCAGATGTCTTATCCAGAGGAAAATATCAAAAATATCAATCATGTTACATTTGTAGGTGAATGTAGTCTTTGGAGTCCTGCCCAAGTACTCTTATTGGTATGTGTGTGTATACAACCTGGCCTGCTACATGGGAGGCAGTGTTGTTACCCACTACACTACACCAAGTTCCATTAGCAAATAAGTCCGTTAATCTGTTTTCATTGTAGTTCTGGCACTCAAATGACATCATGAAGGTCACAAGGTTCTTGGGCACATTGAGCAATAAAACCCACAAGACCTTCTGATGTCTAGCTTATAGAAGGTCTCTAAAGAGGCTTTTTAAATAGTAGTAGTAGCCCATGCTGGCTAATTGAGAGCAGATATGCACAGGATGGACTCAAACAGGTGAAGTGAAGTGCTGCTTTCAAAAAATATAAAGACACTTCTCTCATTTATTTACACCTTTTTACTACTAGTGAACACTGGAGTGACCAATATTAAAGAGAAGGGCTCACAAGTGTTTAGCTTAAATTTAGAATTTGTGTGTGTGTCTGCAAGGAAAGAATAGAAACAAAAAAGATGGAACTAGACAGCCTTTGTGAGTGTGTCTGATGAGGGTAATGAGACTGAATAGCAGCCCTGTTGAATGACACCCCCTAATTAGCCATCATACACTCAAGGGTAGAGTGTCGCAGAAGGTTATGGAAGAATAAGGAAGAAGATTAAGTTTTTCACACTTTAAACCAACCTTATCAGCTATAAAACTACACTATCCTGTGAGTGGATGTGTTTGTATGGAAGCTAAATGGGTGTTCATTTATATTTCTGAGAAGATGCATATACACATGATTATACATAGCATGCAAAGGCAACAAAGCATCAGGCACACCTTTAAAATCACATGCAAAAATCTGTTGAGCAATAACATTATCAGATAGCTGGGCCTAGTTTGAGGTCTAAACCACTCCAGCTGAAGCAGAGCTACACATATGATACCCACATATATTTGAAGATGCCTGCACACAACTATAACTCAGTCTACATAGGGTGCAGTAAAGACTGTAGTGAGCTGCTCAGCTGCTCATATTTCCCATCACTGATGATTAATTTACAATACAATACAAAATAGTATGTACTGTTTTATAAATGGCAGTGTTTTGACAGAAACAGCAGCACACAGTGTCAGAAATATGTGAAGTCCTGCTGTTATGCTAGAGATCATCATGAGCATATCTTCTTTTTAAATATCTCAATAACTCAAAGGGTTTCTTATGTAATTATTCCGATATTTACAAACATTGTAGTGAGCCACCTGTGCATGAATAATACACACAAAACCTTTACATGAGTGCTAGTACATATATAGTGTATCACAAAAGTGAGTACACCCCTCACATTTCTGCAGATATTTAAGTATATCTTTTCATTGGACAACACTGACAAAATGACACTTTGCCACAATGAAAAGTAGTCTGTGTGCAGCTTATATAACAGTGTAAATGTATTCTTTCCTCAAAATAACTCAATATACAGCCATTAATGTCTAAACCACCAGCAACAAAAGTGAGTACATCCCTTAGTGAAAGTTCCTGAAGTGTCAATATTTTGTGTGGCCACCATTATTTTTCAGAACTGCCTTAACTCTCCTGGGCATGGAGTTTACCAGAGCTTCACAGGTTGCTACTGCCGACATCACGGAGCTGGCGGATATTTGAGACTTTGCGCTCCTCCTCCTTCTGCTTGAGGATGCCCCAAAGATGTTCTATTGGGTTTAGGTCTGGAGACATGCTTGGCCAGTCCATCACCTTTATTTTCAGCCTCTTCAATAAAGCAGTGGTCATCTTAGAGGTGTGTTTGGGGTCCTTATCATGCTGGAACACTGCCCTGTGACCCAGTTTCTGGAGGGAGGGGATATTGGAGTTCATGTGTCCCTCAATGAAATGTAACTCCCCAACACCTGCTGCACTCATGCAGCCCCAGACCATGGCATTCCCACCACCATGCTTGACTGTAGGAATGACACACTTATCTTTGACTCCTCACCTGATTGCTGCCACACATGCTTGAGACCATCTAAACCAAACAAATAAATTTTGGCCTCATCAGACCATAGGACATGGTTCCAGTAATCGATGTGCTTTGTTGACATGTCTTCAGCAAACTGTTTGCCGGCTTTCTTGTGTAGACTTCAGAAGAGGCTTCCTTCTGGGGTGACAGCCATGCAGACCAATTTGATGTAGTCTGCAGCAATGACAGCATTTGGATGTGACGCTGAGCATGTGCAATCAACTTCTTTGGACGGCCAACAAGAGGTCTGTTCTGAGTGGATGCTGCATGATCTTGGCCACTGTGCTGCAGCTCAGTTTCAGGGTGTTGGCCATCTTCATGTAGCACAACAATTTTTCTTTTAAGATCCTCAGAGAGTTCTTTGCCATGAGGTGCCATGTTGGAACTTTCAGTGACCAGTATGAAAGAGTGTGAGAGCTGTACTAATTGACCTTCTTTGTCCTCTATCCTCCAGACCTACAAGATCTGCTCCACCTGCTCCCTGGTTGACCAATATCTTGCGCAGCAATCGGAGAGAACTGAGGAAAGCTGAGAGAAGATGGAGGTAGTCCCATTTGGACTCAGATCTTGACCAGTATCAATCTCTACTCTTCAAGCTCTCTCTCAACATCACTGCTGCAAAAACAGCCTTCTTCAGAAGGAAACTGGAAGCATCAGCATCTGAACCTCGCAAGCTTTTCAATATTTTTTCTTCTCTTCTCAACCTTCCACCTCCCCCACAACCCTCCTCCCTTACTTGCGAAGATTTTGTCACCTTCTTTGAGGAGAAGGTTGATAAGATTTGAAAGTCCTTCTCCTCCGTTTCCACTGTCTCCATAAATGCTTCCCATCATACTAACCTGTTCACCACTTTCTCTTCTCTGTCCACAGAGGATGTGCTACAACAGTTGAAATCCAGCAACCCAACAACTTGCCCACTGGATCCCATACCATCCACACACCTCCTGTCCATCTCTTCAGACCTACTACCTTTCATTTCTTCTATCATAAACAGTTCTCTGTCATCAGGTCATGTTCCATTGGTATTCAAGACTGCTAGGGTGGTTCCCATCCTGAAGAAGTCTTCATTGAATAACTCCAATGTCAGCAACTACAGACCGGTATCACTCCTGTCATTTCTCTCAAAAATTCTTGAACGTGCTGTCTATAACCAGCTATCTGTCTTTCTCTCCCAGAACCAACTCCAGGACCCATAGCAGTCTGCCTTCAAACCTGCACACTCTACTGAAATGGCCCTGATAGCTGTGACTGAAAAGATCAGGATGGCTAGATCTGCTGGACTGATGTCGGTTCTTATCCTACTTGAACTCTCTGCAGCCTTTGACACAGTCAACCACAAGATCCTCCTGTCAACACTCTCTAATCTTGGGGTCACTGGTTCTGCACTGAAGTGGTTCAGATCTTATTTAGAGGGTCGATCCTACCAGGTAACATGGAGTGGGTCCACATCCGCTAAATGCAGGCTCTCCACTGGTGTACCGCAAGGCTCAGTCCTAGGTCCTCTTCTTTTTTCACTTTACACTCATTTACTTGATGAAGTAATTTCTTCTCATGGATTCTCGTACCACTGTTATGCCGATGACACTCAATTGATGCTTTCCTTCCCTCCTTCTGACACTCAGGTATCCAGCTGCATTTCTTCATGTTTGACAGACATCTCCACTTGGATGACAACCCACCACCTGAAGCTCAACCCTAGCAAGACTGAGCTTCTATTCATTCCTGGAATGACTGGTCTGCATCTCAAACTTCCTGTCTGAGAACTCCATCATCGTGCCATCTCAAGAAGCAAGAAGCCTTGGGGTTACTCTTGACGACCAGCTATCATTTTCTACTCACATCGCAAATGTGGCGTGGTCATGCAGGTTCCTTCTTTTCAACATTCGACGGATCCGACCCTTTCTGACCCAGGATGCTACCCAGGTACTTGTCCAGTCTCTCGTCATCTCAAGACTTGACTACTGCAACTCACTCTTGGCTGGTCTAAGAGCCACCAGACCCCTGCAGTTGATCCAAAATGCAGCTGCCCGACTGGTCTTCAATCAACCCAAGTTCTCTCACATCACTCCTCTGCTGCGTTCACTTCACTGGCTTCCTGTAACTGCCCGCATCAGATTCAAAACCCTGATGCTTGCCTACAAAGCAAGAAATGGACTAGCCCCTCTCTATCTAAATGCAATGGTCAAGTCTCGAGTTGCACCTCGATCCCTTAGAGCTTCCAGTACAGCTCGGCTTGACCCAACATCCTTCAAGACACGGGTGAAACTAAAATCAAGACATTTCTCTGTCCTTGTACCAAAGTGATGGAATAAACTCCCTCTGGCTATTCAGACAGCAGAGTCCCTCACTGTCTTCAAACACAGACTGAAGAATCATCTCTTTATGGAACACTTAAGTCAGCACTAGTTTAAATCTCTTGTAATACGTTGTTATACTCATTTTGTAGATAACTGTGTATCCTTCCTTCCTTCTAAGGTATTAGTAATGGCTGTTCTAACAATGTCTGAACTGAAGAGTTGCTTGGACTCTAACCTGCCTTTATTAGCAGAGATAATTCTCTTATGGGAACAAAGCAATGTTGTATGTCGCTCTGGATAAAAGCTGTAAATGTACTGCAAAATTGAACACACCTGCTCCCTATGAACAACTGAGACCTAGTAACACTAACGAGTCACAAGACATTTTGGAGGGAAAAATGACAAATAGTGCTCAATTTGGACATTTAGGGGTGTAGTCTCTTAGGGGTGTACTCACTTTTGTTGCTGGTGGTTTAGACATAAATGGCTGTATATTGAGTTATTTTGAGGGAAGAATAAATTTACACTGTTATATAAGCTGCACTCAGACTACTTTTCATTGTGGCAAAGTGTCATTTTGTCAGTGTTGTCTCATGGAATGATATACTTAAATATCTGCAGAAATGTGAGAGGTGTACTCACTTTTCTGATACACTGTATAAGCAGACAGTAGTCACTGATTAGGCCTTGAGACAAACTATTTATCTTGGCAGTAAGCAAGGCTTTTCCTGTTAATACACAAAAATACCGTTAAGACAGTATAGAAAAGGAAATAAAGTGTAGCAATGACTTTCATGTCATTGCAGAGAGTAGGAAATCAAGATATTCATGTTTTGTCTGGTCAACTTCATTTAATTTGTTAATATACATTAATACTTGCATGTAAGGCCTGCACATTGCAAAAAATGTTGGGAGATGATGAAATGTTGTCATTCCTTCTCACAACACTTAAAAGATGTTTTGGGGCTGAGGATACCAAGTGACAATGTTTTCAGGTGTTATTACCTCCCACTCTTCTTGCAAACACATAAGATGTGCAACTGTATTGGGATAGTTTCAAAATTCTCCACACATTCTTTGTTGGATACAGATCAGGGCTGCAGTCAGGACAGTCGAGTACCCGTACCTTCTTCTTCCACAGCCATGCCCTTGTAATATGTGCAGAATGTGGTTTAGCATTGTCTTGTTCATGGCTTTACCCCAGAAAAAATTTTGTCTTGAAAATAGCATGTGTTGCTTTAAAATCTCTTTTCAGAGTGTAAATTACCTTTGCCAAGAGAACTGGCACAACCACATACCATGTCAGACTCTGGCTGTTGGATATGTTGCTGGTAACAGTCTGAATTATCGTTTTGTTTCTGGTCTAGAGTACACAGCATTCATTTCTTGCAAAAAAAAAATCTATCTGACTCACAATACACATTTCTACTGTGTGATGATCCATCCCAGATGCCTGAAAGCCCAGAGAAGTCAATGTCGCTTCTGAACAGGGCTAACATAAGACTTCTGTTTTGCACAGTGAAGTAGCATTTGTAAATTTAACTGTTGTATTGCTTGACAAAGATTTGCCAAAGTAATCCCTAGCACATGTGGTTATATCAGCTATTGGTGAATGTTGGTTCCTGATGCAGTGCTGTTTGAGGGACTGGAAATCACTGATGTTGAGCTTAGGCATTGACATTCCATCAGATTCCTTAAATCGTTTCATATTATGCAATGTACAGTGTGAAACATTGTAAACATTTTAATAATTTTCTCATGCATTTGTTAACAAACTGGAGATTCTCTATCCATCTTTGCTAATGAAAGCCTTTTTGTGGATACTGATCTTGTAGCAAATAATTATTAATATCAGCTGTCTGAAATCAGATAATTATTTTATTTTTTACGTGCCTTACCCAAACTTTTTTAGAATGTGTGGCAGGTCTGTAATGCAGGAATGGACACATATTAAAAAATTTATTAAGCTGACCTGACAAAACATGAAATATTTCAGTAATAGTTCATACTCTGCATTGACATAAAAGTCAACGTTTATTTATTTTAATATTTTTATGTTTTTAAAATATTTTTTAATATTTAATATTTTAATAGCTTTATGTATTTGCTGAGATGCTCAAAATTTTATATATTTTATTTAATTGTAATACCTATTTTTATGCTAAATATATTGGCAGCTGATCTGTTATTTATGGAGAAATGAAAAAAACGGTATCATGCCCAAATATGCTTTTTCTAGCTTGTATAATGTGAATTTTCCTTCTTCTAGACCCCACATTGTCCTCTGCTGGCCACCATATGACTCCTTGCCATGTCTGCTGATGGTAACATGAATTTTACACTTTGTAACATTATTTAGATTACATAATTTTTTAATTACCAGTTACTGTATTGGATTCTCCAGTACAACTCCCAATACATTTGTTCCCAAACCAGCATGTCAGTATACATCAATGTCAGTTACGAAAGCACACAGAGTTAAACATTAATGGATTAGAGAAAAAACTTACCCTAACATGACTTCTGACCCTGCACTGCTCTTCTGAGTGACCTGACTGAAGGGACAGAGAGTGTACACATACCTAAAAAAGAGATAGAATATGCATTGTTTATACAAATCATACCCAAATTCATAAATAAACAAGACAAAGAAACAAGTAAACAGTGTCAACATTTGCAGTTAACATGACATCCTGCTATCGTGGGAATTAGCAGTGATTAGCACTGCTGCTAAAAATAAAGGGAAAGACAGCTGGCTTGATTTAGAAGTGTTCTATGGCTTCTTTTCTTTCTGTGACATTTGAGCCAAATATTATACTCTTAGATCCACAAAAAGGGCACACTGAGGAAGAGAAAAAAAGAAAGACAGAGACAGAGCGACTGAGAGAGTGGATGAGTGTGTGAAAGAAGGGGGATCAAACAGCTAAAGGGAGGGAGCAAGATGAAAGCAAATGAGCATCAGAGAAGGAGAGAGAAGGAGGGAGGGAGGGATTGAGAGAGACCAAAAATATAAGAGTGCATGAGAGGAAGGAAGTAAGGGAGGAAGCCAATGAAAGATTGAGAGAGGTCTAGGAGTTGTGTACTTGTTTGCAACCTACTTAAAATCCTCTTTTTCACACACACTCAGAAGATACCCTTAGGCATTTAGGCTTTCACGTTTACCGCATGCTGTCTAACACATACACACCCCACCACAAATGTGTATCTGACATTTATAGAGAGCAGAATCTCAGAGCTTCCCACTTATTCATTAACACCAAGAATTTAGCCAATGACTACTGCCAAGCTTATGGAAAAATCCCCTAAATAATCCCTGCAAGTCGCAGGTAATAAAAACAAAACAATGAATCAATAATAATAATAATAATAATAATAATAATAATAATAATAATAATAAACTCAATAAAAATGGTAAATGACTGCACCCACATTTGGAAAATGAAACCCTCAAAATTACCTTGAAACCCAGAAAATAAAATCACCAATGATTTAGGCAAAAACACAACCCCTAAAAGAGAAAGAATCCAGCGGAAACCTCTCAAAGACTCTCCCAAATCCAGTAAACCTCTCAAAGACTCTCCCAAATCCAGCAAGCCTCTCAAAGACTCCAAAATCCAGCAAACCTCTCAAAGACTCTCCCAAATCTAGCAAACCTCTCAAAGACTCTCCCAAATCCAGCATACCTCTTAAAAACTCTCCCAAACCCAGCAAACCTCTGAAAGACTCTCCCAAATCCAGCAAACCTCTCAAAGACTCTGCCCAATCCAGCAAACCTCTCAAAGACTCTCCCAAATCCAGCAAATCTCTCAAAGACTCTGCTCAATCCAGCAAATCTCTTTAAAACTCTCCCAAATCCAGCAAACCTCTCAAAGACGCTGCCCAATCCAGCATAACTCTCAAAACTTTCCCAAATCTGGTAAAACTCTCAAAGACACTCCAAAAATCCAGCAGACCTTTCAAAGATTCTCCCAAATCCAGCAAACATCTCAAAGACTCTCCCAAATCTGGCAAAGCTCTCAAAAACTCTCCAAAACCACTGAACCATCAAAACTTGCAACTGCAAAAGCCAGCAAACCCTTCATTCCTCTTCCAAATCCAGCAAACCTCTCAAAGACTCTCCCAAATCCAGCAAATCTCTCAAAGACTCTGCCCAATCCAGCAAACCTCTCAAAAACTCTCCAAAATCCAGCAAACCTCTCAAAGACGCTGCCCAATCCAGCATAACTCTCAAAAACTTTCCCAAATCTGGCAAAACTCTCAAAGACACTCCAAAAATCCAGCAGACCTTTCAAAGATTCTCCCAAATCCAGCAAACATCTCAAAGACTCTCCCAAATCTGGCAAACCTCTCAAAAACTCTCCAAAATCCAGCAAACCTCTCAAAGACTCTGCCCAATCCAGCATAACTCTCAAAAACTTTCCCAAATCTGGCAAAGCTCTCAAAGACACTCCAAAAATCCGGCAGACCTTTCAAAGATTCTCCCAAATCCAGCAAACATCTCAAAGACTCTCCCAAATCTGGCAAAGCTCTCAAAGACTCTCCAAAACCACTGAACCATCAAAACTTGCAACTGCAAAAGCCAGAAAACCCTTCAAGCCTCTTCCAAATCCAGCAAACAACACATTAAAGGCTACCAAATTCAACAAACATCTCATAGACTTTCCAAAATCCAGCAACTATATCAATGACTCTCCAAAATCCAGCACACAACCCCATGTGAAACTCAAAACTAAATGAAACCCCAAAAGATGTCCAATTTTATGCAAATAAAACTTCACAGATCTGCCTGTAAGACAATTTCCAGAGAGCAAAAAAGAGACCTTGTAGAAACCTGGATAATTAACTATTTAAGTGAAGAGCTTAATAAATAACTGATATGCATGCTACGAGGCAACACCATCAACTCTGCGTAATTAACACAACCCAGTTGTGCCTCTTGTACTGCCTGGAAATACAAGTGTAGTGTGATAGCTAAAGGCAATGCCAAAGCCTGCCTTACCCGGGGGGGGGGCACAAGCAGCTGAATTTTGAGAATCTCACAGCAGTTCTAGAATTCTCATAATGAAAGTGCCAAATCACATTCGAGAATCTCCCCTTAAACATATAAGTCTGGTCATGTGAAGGGCTGAGAAAATACACTAAAAAAACAGGCTGTGTCTCAGTGCCCTGTGGGCTACCTACATAGGCTGAAGTCATCAAATGAACACTGTTTCTATTCATATACTCCTTTGTTATGCTTCATAAAAATGTGCCCATTTTAAAACAGTATCATTTTCTATCCTTAATCAATAAGCCAATAGCAAAAGACAAACATTTGAAGAAAGCAGTTAAAGGATTATTTTAATAAAGCACGTTTGAGAATCTGGCCTGTTCTCTGAATAAAGCACTTTACACAGATACAGGTTAGCTTTATTTAAGCAGAGATATTGCAAAGTTCTCCAAAAAGCAGACTTAATTAATAAATAATAAACCTGCATGTGCTGTTGAGCTGAAAATCCTGCATGCTCAGTTTTACTCAAGGTAGCTTCAACTCTTCAACAATGTGTGTGTGTGTGTGTGTTAGATCATTTATAAAGTGTGGCAGGTGCCTGAACACACTTCTATGGCCACAAGAACAGATGGTATGCCATCACTGTATGTGTGTGTGTGTGTGTGTGTGTGTGTTTGAGAGAGAGACAGAGAGAGAGAATGACTCACACACCCTTATTCCGACCATGAGACCCTCCCTGGGCATCTATTTTCTGTCTCTGATACTTCCATCATAATGCTTGTCAAGCTTATATTTTTATGTACATATATAATACATGTGTGTGTGAGTGTGTGTGTGTGTGTGTGTGTGTGTATGTGTGTGTGTGCATGACTTGTGTTACTCTGCTGCAAGGTGGAGGAGGAGGATTTTGAAAAGGTCAAATGAATGGACGAACAAATGAACAGACGAGAGGATTCACTTCCTCTTCTGCCCTCGGGGGAAGGAGAGAAACGACAGTGGAAAAAAGCGTGAAGGAATGAATGCAAGAGAGGATGGAAAAGAGCAAAAGACAGAAAAAAGACTTGTTGTATGAACAGAAGGTAAGGGACACAGCAAACACACTGAAGCACACAGACACATACGGCACTTTATTTGCCTTAAAGTATCTTGACTTAAAGTCATCGTCCACTTTCTACCTTATAATTATCATGTATAGGTGTGCAATCACAAAGTATCACTCATCTGGGCAGTGGATAATTCTCAGAACGGCAGGCATAGTTAGAATGTCAATGTTGAATGTTAGGCCCATCGTCCAAAAATGTCCAGACATGCAGGTCTGTGGTCAGAAACTAATCACTGAAAATGTCTAGAGGGGCACAAACTGTGCAGACGCCCTACTGTACATCAGCAAGGTGAAGTTACAAGAGAGGGTTTTGTGATAACATGGCTAAGGAATGTACAGACCGGCCAGACAAACAACTGGTTGGTGTTTCATACCAGTGACTGATTGTTAGAAACATCCAGAGTGTTCTCTTCCAATTCACTGTAGTATATTTTTACTTGTCTATTCTTTTGAACATTGTCAGGACAATTGCAGACACTAGATTGTTCATGTTTGTCTGGTCAGTATAATCTGGCCTGAAACAACTGCCTGCCAGCTCACACTGCTAGGCCTGCTCATGTCATTCACTGCACCATATCACTGTCTATGCAGTCAGAACAAGAAAACATCTTTTGCACAAACATGCTGCCTTTTCTCTGCACATGAATGCTGGAAGGGTCTAATTCGAATAAATGAAAATGTATAAAAGTGAGGGCTTGGTCACAGTGATTGTGAACTTACACAATCAGAAAAGTGTGTAGTTGTTAAAGCAGAAAAGGAAACTAATTAGACCAACTGTGTAAAGTGACTGATTCACTGCACTACAAAGACAGTCACAGAGAAATGTCACAAACCCATTAGACTTTCCAAAAACATATAATCAGATGTGCTGATATATTGTTAAAAACAAACTCTAAACATTTCTAACCAAAACTTTTGAGCTCAGAACTGAATAAACAGAAGTGCTGGCTACAAAGTGATTATTATATTTTTTCGAAATTGTATGAGGTTTGATTTCTAAAGCTTAACAAATGTGACTTCACATGTTTTTGACACATTCAGTGGTTCCTAGATTTAATATTAACATTCTACAACTGTTACTCCGCCAATCCTATATTTGGAATTACCGTGTCATTATTATATGAATGACAGATGGCTTGCTCTCACAAATGTGTCTCTGCTTATTTAAGCTCATCTCACAAACACCTAAAAATATATTTAGATTCAACCTATATACACTGCTCAAAAAAATAAAGGGAACACTTAAACAACAAAATGTAACTCCAAGTCAACCACACTTCTGTGAAACCAACCTGTCCAGTTAGG
>BRDA01051024.1:0-24025 GCA_036984385.1 Crenuchus spilurus
GTATTAGATATAAGCAACAGGAAAAAATTCAAACACAAGAGACAAACAACTTAGCCACGAGCACAGAGCAAAGGTCGGGTTGCCAGATCGGGTTGTTTATAAGTAGCTGACTCCAACCAGGAAGTGAGCTCTGACTCCACTGAGACTATGTGAGACTGGTGTAGAGATGTTGAGACAGATGTCTGTATGTGTGATAGTTTTTGGGACAATATGTTTTAAACCTGTTTTTACTGAGAGTAACTTTTGTATTATGTGGTTTTAGTTCTGTAGGAAGTTAGGGAATGCTTTTATGTACCCTGGTTTAAGCACTCTTTTTTAGCTCAACTTCTGATTATGTGTAGTACCACTGTGTCGTTACTCTTGAGTATTGTGTGGACAGGTGTTAGTTTGGGCCCACTGACTTTGCACACATGTAGATAAACTCTGTATAGGTGTCACTAGGTTTTAGGGGCAGGTGCCATTTATGTAGTTTTTGGACAGGGAAAACTTTGTTAGGCAGGTAAGGTGTTTATGATTTGTTCTTTCCTTTGGCACTGTCCATAGTCCCCCTATACTTTTAGAAATTGCTCTCCTAATTTTGTTGGCTCTCACTTCAACTGATGTTTGTATGTCTACCCCACTGCTTTTAAACTTTAGTACACTCTATGTTAAAACTCTATGGTTGTGCAGTCTCATTTACCTACCTCATCACACTGGTTACTGCATTGCACCTGGTCAATTTAATATTGTTACTCCACCCTCACTCCTAGACTGGGTGGGCATGTAACACTACCCCCCTAGGCAGACAATTTTTTGGTGTCCCTATGGGCATTTGTGGCCACACGCACAGTGCATGATCTGCTTTGGTGGAGCACCAGTCCTGCAGCTATTCTACAATAGCACATTCATATGTGACATTGCAAGAAGGTTTGCTCTGTCAACAGTAAGGAAGCAACAACAAGATATAGGCTATTAGATGAGGAGAACTAGGCAGGGTCATAGAAGGGCATCATCAGCAGCAGGACCAATATCTGCTTTTTTGTGTGAGGAGAAAGAGGAGGAACACTGCTCAAGCCCTACAAACTGTCCTCCAGCATGGTACTTGTGTGCATGGTACTTGGTTTCTAAACCTGTAAGAAAAGACTTCATTTGGTATTCTATTTTGGCATGTGGACCCAATGTCCTTTAGTGGGTCCTGTGCTCCCAGCCCATCAATGTTCTGCTTCATTTGCATTGGTCAATGAACTCCAGAATTGTTAGGTCTGCTACTGGCACTTAGTTCTGCTCACAGAAGAGAGCAGGTTCATAGTGAGCACATGTGACAGACTTGAAAAAGACTGGAGACCCCAATACGTTATGCTACCTACAACATCACCCAGCATGACCTGTTTGGTGGTAGGTCAGTGATAGTCTGGGGAGGCATATCTCTCGGAGGGACATGCAACCTACTGTCCAGGAGAACATTGATGCCCTGATCTGGGTGTGGGAGAATTTACCCCATGATACCATCTGCCATCTCATCAGGAACGTACCCAGGTGTTGTTGGGGAGTGCATACAGGGATGTAGGGGGCCATAACACTACTGAGTTTGTAATTTCCCTCTGGGATCAATAAAGTATTTCTGATTCTGAGTACATTTTAAATTATTCAATATAATTTTTTGGTGTGATTTTTGATCACAGGGTTGCTGGTTTTAGTGTCTCCTTTGTTTTTTTTGAGCAATGTATTAAAAGTAGTTATTATGGATGAGCGAGTACACCACTATCTGTATCTGTTCAACCATCTAAATTATCTGTATCTTTATCTGTACTCAGAATTTGGTGTGGCCTAAACTGGAATTGGGTGTGGTTTAGCCAGAAGTGGGTGCGGCTTAAATCTGTACTTTATTTTAAGTCTGAAATTGATATGGATTGATCAGAAGTTGCTATATGTATTGTTTATTTGATAACTATTTACAGAACAGCCTCAAAATTGAGATTCAAATTAATGTTTTTGATCACAAAAGTAAGAGAACTATTTACAGAACACGTTTTTTTATAAACTCAGAACATGAATGTTTTTAAGTGCATGAATGAATACAACTATTTTTTAAATTTTTATTTTATGATCAAACTAATTATTTTTCCTTTCAATTATTTATTTATTTTTACTACTTAACGTTCTTGGCATTTTTTCCACACAAAGTTAAACAATTTTGATTAAGGTGTGTGTGTGTGTGTGTGTGTGTCTGTCTGTCTGTCTGTCTGTCTGTGTCTGTGTGTGCATGTGTGTGTGACTGAGTGACTGTGAGAGGGAGTGAGAGCGGTTGTTCTACTCAATGATCTATATTACTGGATAGAACACATGTGACTTTTGAACGCGCCGGCAAGGAGCCTCCATGTGTGGAAGCATGGCAAGATCGGAAGGAAGCCAGCGTTCACAGATAACAAGGGCTGCAATGTTTTGCGTTTTATTGTTTTACTTATCGGAATTCTGTCAGCAGAGACCATTCCACAATAGACATACAGTAAAGACAGTAAATACATAACCACATACATGTATTGATGTTCTATTATGTATAGATCAGTACCTACTACAGGGATCCTGTGAAGTCGTATAAAGTCTTGTATACAACCTTGGTCAAAATAATGTCTATAATGTCTTATTCTGCAGATGGAAGTCTTGCTATTTCTTATATGGAATATTTCTCTTCACAAAGACATTAATTGGCTTGAATACAAGTAGTCAGGAACCTACCATCAAGGTGTGAAAACATGTAGAATTGTGTGAATGTTAGTAAATGAACTTAAACATTGAAAGACTGGTGCTGTTTAGTTGGAACACTATCACTATAGCAACAAAATATAGGATTTCCATGAAAATTTATTATTACAAGTATTTCAATACTGTAACATTAAATTAACTCAGATGATAGCATTGAATATTTCTACATTTACAGTCTACATTTTATTTACGGAGGTCTCCGTGTTTTTTTCCTTTGGATTAAGACAGTCGACTGGTTGAAAAAATTAATAATTTGTGTAGAGCCATTGGTCACTAGCTAGTAGCAGCAAGGCAAGAAAACATGGCTATATTTATGTAAATGGCCATGCGATAGCAACATTACACAATTTAATTCTTTGTCTTCTTTGTAAATAACTTGTAAAGATGCGAGAGTCGATAGTAGCCTAACATTTCATCAACCATTTTAATACTTTGGTTATTGTTAAAGAGCTTTTTATCCTCTTTGTAAAGAACTTTAAATTTTGAAAATCAGACAATTATTAGCGAAGTTAGAGATTTGAGAAGGCAGCAGTCCTGGCTATGTTCCATTATTTACAAGCTTCACTTCCACACAACATGGCGGCTCCATGACGTCGCACCGGCCTCAATGCTAGCAAATAGGCAGCATCCTATCCAGTAATATAGATCATTGGTTCTACTGACCAAATAGTAGGGAGGGGCGGGCACTCTGTGTGACTGGCCAATCGCAGATCATGAAGACAGTCAGTTACCCAATGAGGATTTTCCTTCAGCACGAGCATGGATATTGATGAGTTATACTCATATCATGCTCGTTATTCATCAAAAATGCTTCATCCGTACTGGATACTCGTCTGAAATGAATATCCGGCTCAACCCTAGAGGTTGTATTACAAATGAGCTAATATAGTAGATATCTGATAATACAACACTGCATAATCAGATTTAACGAGGATGCCTGTTATAATTATTTTGGACTTTTATCCAGTATCAGAATGTCTTGTGCTGTGCAGTTCGGTTCTGAAATGACAACCTGTTGAGGTTACATTTGATAATTTTTCACAGTCACTTGTCCTAAAACATATTGACTTATTTGTGAAACCTTAATCAGGATCTGGGTGCAGTTTGACAGATTTTTTCTGCAATTTTTGTAGAAATGTTTTGACCATTCTAGTAGTGTTGTCAAATATTGGCTTGCAGTTGCAGTTCTTAATTAGCAAAGTTCTAAAGTAAAAGTCTTAAGTGATCTGGCAACAGTACAAAACTGTATAAATGTTTTTGCTAAACCATTGCTAACTTAGCATTTACAAAGATGTAAACATTATTATTTCTTTTTGTGGTAAGGATTTTTTCTAAGAATTTTGTCATTTATAAACACCCAATAAGAACTAAATTTTTCCTGATAATATTATCTTGTTGAGATCAGTGCTGGGAAACATTTGTTGGACAAGAGCTTTACCGTTTCCTATTAATGGACCTGATATTCAGTGTGGTGTATACCATCATTGGCGATTTTTTTTGGAGGTTAGTTTTTTTATTGCCATTCTCAAATTTCATTACAATAATATTACAGGTGCCTCTCAAAGCATTAGAATATCATCAAAAAAGTTCATTTATTTTAGTAATTCAATGCTAAATTATTAATTATTCAGTAATTATTTCATCTAATGTTGATGATTATGGCACCAGCCAATGAAAACCCAAAAGTCAGTATCTCAAAACATTAGAATATTATATACAGTGAGGAAAATAAATATTTGAACACCCTGTGAGTTTGCAAGTTCTCCCACTTAGAAATCATGGAGGAATCTTAAATTTTCATCTTAGGTGCATGTCCACTGTGAGACACATAATCTAAAAGAAAAAAATCTGGAAATCACAATGTATGATTTTTTAATAATTTATTTGTATTACTGCTGCAAATAAGTATTTGAACACCTGCCAATCAGCAAACATTCTGGCCCTCAAAGACCTGTTAGTCCGCCTCTAAAAAGTCCACCTCCACTCCACTTATTACTCTAAATTAGAAGCACCTATTTGAGGTCGATAGCTGCATAAAGACACCTGCCCACCCCACACAATCAGTAAGACTCCCAGCTACTAACATGGCTAAGACCAAAGAGCTGTCCAAAGACACCAGAGACAAGATTGTAAACCTTCTCAAAGCTGAAAAGGGCTATGGGGCAATTCCCAAGCAGCTTGGTGAAAAAAGATCAACTGTTGGAGCAATTATTAGAAAATGGAAGAAGCTAAACATGACTGTCAATCTCCCTCGGACTGGGGCTCCATGCAAGATCTCACCTCGTGGTGTATCAATGATCCTAAGAAAGGTGAGGAATCAGCCCAGAACTACACGGGAGGAGCTGGTCAATGACTTGAAGAGACCTGGCACCACTGTTTCCAAGGTTACTGTGGCTAATACACTAAGACGTCATGGTTTAAGGTCATTCATGACAAGGAAGTTTCCCCTGCTTAAATCAGCACACGACTAGGCCCATCTTAAGTTTCCCCATGACCATTTGGATGATCCAGAGGAGTCATGAGAGAACGTGCTGTGGTCAGATGAGACCAAAATAGAACATTTTTGTCTTCATTCCACTCGCCGTGTTTGGAGAACGAAGAATGATGAGTACCATTCCTATAACACCATCCCTACTGTGAAACATGGGGGTGGAAGCATCATGTTTTGGGGGTGTTTTTCTGCACATGTGACAGGACGACTGCACTGTATTAAGGAGAAGATGACCGGGGCCATGTATTGCGAGATTTTGGGGAACAACCTCCTTCCCTCAGTTAGAGCATTGAAAATGGGTCATGGCTGGGTCTTCCAACATGACAATGACCGAAAGCACACAGCCAGGATAACCAAGGAGTGGCTCCATAAGAAGCATATCAAGTTTCTGGAGTGGCCTAGCCAGTCTCCAGACCTAAACCCTATAGAAAATCTTTGGAGGGAGCTCAAACTCCGTGTTTCTCAGCAAGAGCCCAGAAACCTGGCTGATCTGGAGAAGATCTGTGTGGAGAAATGGGCCACAATCCCTGCTGCAATTTGTGCAAACCTGGTGACAAACTACAGGAAACGTTTGACCTCTGTAAAGGCTACTGTACCAAATATTAACACTGATTTCCACAAGTGTTCAAATACTTATTTGCAGCAGTAACACACAAATAAATTATTAAAAAATCATACATTGTGATTTCTGGATTTTTTCCTTTAGATTATGTCTCTCACAGTGGACATGCACCTCAGATGAAAATTTCAGACCCCTCCATGATTTCTAAATGGGAGAACTTGCAAATTTGCAGGGTGTTCAAATACTTATTTTCTTCACTGTATAGACTTTATAGACTGAGGAGTGAATGGTAAGAATGGTAGTGTTTACATTCTACATCATACTCTTATTCTAAGAGTTTTTTTAGGTTGTCTTTGATATGGTCCCTTTCAAAGCATTCTGTATTAGAACAGTTCAGTTTACTGTAAAGTTTGACCTCAGGGTCTGTGCTGAGTAGTATGATGATGATTACTTTGAGTTTTTGGCCAGCTATAAACACACATAAATGGCACAAATTACAGGAACCACATTGTTTGCCGCAACACTGGAGAAGATTGTTAAAAAGTACAGGTTGTGGTTTTCTCATCAAATCGAGTGGCTTTTACGAGCGAGGCCTCGTCAGCTGTCACATATACGAGTGCGGCTGTAAAGCCAAACTGTAATGACATCATTGTAATGAAGCATCATTGTTCTCAGGCCTGTTTAATAGAACCTCTGCTTTCATCTCCTGCCAGACTCTCTTTATAACAGCACTATGGCCTCTTTACCAACACCTTTATTGTTTACAGAAGTGACTCAGATGGCTTTCTTATGCTTTCCTTTTGTCCTCTACTTAAGACTGCTTTAAAACATCAAAAAAGACTTAAGAATAATGAACATAGCTGCATTTCAAACTTTCTCACACCTACATTTTCTATTCAACTAAATAACCAGCCTGCAAAAGCTGCGTTTTTATGTTTTCATTTTGTTTCTCTTTCTAAGCATAACCACAGATTGTGCACAGAGGTCCAAATATGTTACCTTCTTTTGAACAACTGAGTTATCACAAGACAAAACCTCTTTACTGTGGCCCAAACCTCCTGACTGTGGCCCAAACCTCCTGACCGTGGCCCAAACCTCCTTACCGTGACCCAAACCTCCTGACTGTGACCCAAACCTCCTGACTGTGACCCAAAGCTACTTACTGTGACCCAAACCTCCTTACTGTGGCCCAAACCTCCTGACTGTGGCCCAAACCTCCTGACTGTGGCCCAAACCTCCTGACTGTGAGACAAACCTCCTGACTGTGGCCCACACCTCCTTACTGTGGCCCAATCCTCCTGACTGTGGCCCAAACCTCCTGACTGTAGCCCAAACCTCCTTACTGTGGCACAAACTTCCTGACTGTGACACAAACCTCTTGACTGTGGCCCACACCTCCTTACTGTGGCCCAAACCTCCTGACCGTAGCACAAACCTCCTTACTGTGGCACAAACCTCTTGACTGTGGCCCACACCTCCTTACTGTGGCCCAATCCTCCTGACTGTGGCCCAAACCTCCTGACTGTGGCCCAAACCTCCTGACTGTAGCCCAAACCTCCTTACTGTGGCACAAACTTCCTGACTGTGACACAAACCTCTTGACTGTGGCCCACACCTCCTTACTGTGGCCCAAACCTCCTGACCGTAGCCCAAACCTCCTTACTGTGGCACAAACCTCTTGACTGTGGCCCACACCTCCTTACTGTGGCCCAAACCTTCTGACTGTGGCGCAAACCTCCTTACTATGGCCCAAACCTCCTTACTGTGGCACAAACCTTCTGACTGTGGCACAAACCTTCTGACTGTGGCACAAACCTTCTGACTGTGGCACAAACCTCCTGACTGTGACACAAACCTCCTTACTATGGCCCAAACCTCCTTACTGTGGCCCAAACCTTCTGACTGTGGCCCAAATCTCCTGACTGTGGCACAAACCTCCTGACTGTGACACAAACCTCCTGACTGTGGCCCAAACCTCCTTACTGTGGCCCAAACCTCCTTACTGTGGCCCAAACCTTCTGACTGTGGCGCAAGGCTCTTTATCGTGGACCAAACTTCATACTGTGGCCTAGACCTCCTTACTAATGTTGTAAAAAGTCAGTATTTCTCTTTTGAAGGGCTTTATTAAATGCTTTATTCAAATTCAGCTGTTTTCTGTGAGTCTTTCAATGAGCTACTTTTAATAATCATAACTCAAACATGTGGGCTTTGGCTCTGCTGCTGAACTGCACTTGGCAGACTTTTCACTTCCCTGCAGAATCAAACACACTCAAAGGTTCTTTCATTTAGCTGTTTAGCTGTTCATGACTCTCTTCGGCCTAAAGTGGGAATACCGATATCGCTTCAAGTGTTGCCAAAACCTTTCATGGCTTTAAGTATTTTAGCCTCTGATTTTTTTCTCTCTCGTTTCACAAACAGGTGCAGACTCCACGGCACTAATTCATGAAATATGTGAAGTTTATAAAGCACAGCAGGGCGCAGAGACCAGCCAATGACTTACCGACAGAGAAACCTGCTTTACCCCCGAGTGGCCACCAGATGGCGATAACTTCACAGAATTGAGCATTTACGTATTAAAACCTTATAGAGTGGAGGTGATGAACAAAGAAAACGTAGGAGCAGATACATCTTAAACATTAATTATCTGTACATATTAAATATTTACAGACACTTAATAGGAGCATGTTATAGATATATAAATAGATCAAGAGATTGATAATCAATACCAAATTAGAAAAAGTTTGGACAGCATGAAAAATACAATAATAAAACATAATATCATCGAAAAGTTAATTTATTTTAGTAATTTAATTTAAAAAATGAAACTCATTTATATATGCATGGCTAATCAAGCACAGTGATACTGTGGTTATTAAACCAGGTGTTGGTACTTTTGGCAGTGTGTGCAGGTGCCAAGTCCTGCTGGAAATTGAAATCTGCATCTACATAAAACTTGTCAGCAGAGGGAAGCATGAAGAATGTCCTGAAGAATGCCCTAAAATGTCCTGGTAGACAGCTGCACTGACTTTGGACTTTATATAATACAGTGAACCAACACCAGCATATGACTTGGCACCCCAAGCCATCACTGAAAGTCAATTTTGCATGTAATTTGTAAATCAAGGTCCCAGAGTCTGGAGGAAGAGTGGAGAGACACTCCAAGCTTGAGGTCTAGTGTGAAGTTTACACAATCAGTGATGGTTTGGGGAGCCATGTCATCTGCTGGTGTTGGTCCACTGTGTTATATTAAGTCCAAAGTCAGTGCAGACATTTTAGAGCACTTCATGCTTCCCTCTGCTGATAAGCTTTATGGAGATGTGGATTTCATTTTCCAGCAGGACTTGGCACCTGCTCACACTGCCAAAAGTGCCAATACATGTTTTAATAACCAGAGTATCACTGTGCTTGACTGACCAGCAAACTCACCTGACATAAAGCCCACAGAGAATCTATGAGCTATTGTCAAGAGGAAGATTAGACACAAGACCCAACAATGCAGACGAGCTGAAGGCCGCTATCAAAGCAACCTGGGCTTCCATAACACCTCAACAGTGCCACAGGCTGATCGCCTCCATGACACACAGCTTTGATGCAGTAATTTATGCTAAAGGTATTGAACACATATACTGTACATACTTTTCAGTAGAACAACATTTATGTATTAAAAATCTTTTTTTTATTGGTCTTATATAATATTCTATTTTTGAGACGCTTACTTTTGGGTTTTCATTGAAAAAATGGCCATAATCCTCAACATTAAAAGAAATAAATGCTTGGAATAAATCACTCTGTGTGTAGTGAATCTGTATAATGTATGAGTTTCACTTTTTGAATTTAATTACTGAAAAAATTTACTTTTATTTATTTTCAATGACATTCAATTTTTTTTTAAATGCACCTGTAAACAAAGGAAATTGAGTTGACCAGACAAAACATGAAACGTATGGGTCCTTACTGTCTGCAAGGGGAAAAAAGTCAAAGTAAATGTAAGAAACATTATTATTATTATTATTATTATTAGTAGTAGTAGTAGTAGTAGTAGTAGTAGTAGTAGTAGTAGTAGTAGTAATATTAGTATTATGCATTTCCCATACTGTATAATGTGTATAATATTTGTGAATAATTTATCATTTGCTACTATCAATGAGATTTTCTCATTATTGGCATTGTGTTGACGTCCAGCCATTAATGTGACACTTAATATAATTATTAGATCTCTATTCTTCAGCCAGAATATTGTGATGGGATGTTTTATAAAGATTTCAGATATTTTGTCAGCAAAAAAAGTTATTCAATGATAATAATTATACTATAATTGTCTATTTATAATATTTTTGGTCAGTTATAATTTTAACGTCTCATTTTAATCATATACACAGGTTATATATACTTAATTTAAAATGGCCATATTAAGACATGAATCATCTAATTGTAGACTTATGAGTGTGATCATGAATCAGAATACATTATTAATCAGAATACATTTGCTAATAAACGTCACCCCACAAAGCAATAAAAGTGAAAAACAAATCCAGTTGAATCAATCTTCCCGTAACACATTACTAATAATCACACAAGTGAACGAGAAATACACGATTATCTGAACTGAATAATATGGGCTGTTTTAACAGATTAAGGCATTTTGTCATATAATTATTAGAAGAGACCAATTAAGGAAGCTTTAAATGTCACACAATGCACAGAACCAATAAATCACTGAACCGTTTCCTTCCATTCATTGCTGTGGAGTGTAGAGTAAAGAATCGGTTCAATATAAAAGAATCAAACTCACTGGCTCGTCAAATGACGCGCAGAGCGCGGGACGGCCAATCCGTGAGAAGGTGGGAGTGGCTTGACAAGCACCTTAAACAGCGGCGCCGTGAGCGCGAGCGCTGCCCGAGGAGTCTACGAAGAGTGCCGGAGAGTCGCGCCGTGCAAATGAACGTCAGCAGACCGGCGCGCGACGCACACGCGATTATGCTGAGATAGCGCTCAGGTGCGCTCCGTCCCGCGATGGCCCGCGAAGGTGTGGAGGGAAAGTTTCCCGCCCTGAAGGCCGACTGCCCACAGCTGCCTCCGTCCTCCTCCTCCTCATGCGCGTGCAAAAAGCATTGCGGCGGCTGCAGGATCTTCTTCGGCTTCTTTGTTGTCTCCCTCTCGTTGCACGTGATCACGCTCTCGTGCTTTCTAGATCTCCGGTCGGAAGTCAAGCGCGAGCTGTCGCAGAGCAAACGGCGGCAGTCGGCGCTCTCCGCAGCCGTGGAGGATGAGGGACGCTCCGGTGCTCCGCTCTTCAGCCCCACCGTAAGCCACCGTCTCTTACGTTAAAGGGTGTGAGGGTTTAAAGTACCAGAAACATTCAGAGTTACGTTAAGACTTGTATGTGGGCAAATTTGATCAACATGTCAGGTTTGAGGTTGGTCACAAAACTTAAACTAACCTACAAAAACAACCTTGTCTGAATTCATGCGTTTTTGTGATGTCACATGCACAGACACATTTGCATCTGTGTTTTCAACCCTAAAGCCCCGCCCATTCACATTGATTTATAAGGAGTGCTGCTTTCTGAACACTTAGCTTATTGGAGTGCCCTGTTCCACTTTAAATGGTGTAGCGTTTACATTCAGACCAACTCACACCCTACCAGTCACCTGACTGTAACTTCATCTGTGTCCTGTTACCTTCTGTGCAGTTCTCATACCGTTCAGCCATTTTACTTTACATGTTGGTTCTAGAAAACCATTCCAAATATGAGGACAATCAACCTTAATAAAGGTTTAAATTAATATTTATATTATGCTTTGAGTTGTTTTCATTATGACTGAATTTTAAATCAAGATACAATTAGTGGGCGGTCCTTCAGAAATGGGCAAATTCTAAACAGCCTATTAGGTTTGGGGGTAGTCACAAAATTTACCATAAATTCCCCAGTCCATACAAATAAGCTAAACTATGAGAACACAATCTGAATTCATTTATATGTGTCACAGCGACAACTGTATTTACATTTGTATTTTCAGCCCAGAAGCCCCACCCATTCATATTGAGGGCTGCTTTCTGGCATACATTCATTTGCATAATACCGTCTTAAAGGAACAGTAATAAGTTCTAAGATATAACAAAATTGTCGTGTAAACATGAATTATGATGTTTTAGTGCATAAATCTACATAAGCTACAAGCTGCAAACATCAAAAGTTGACAATTAAAGTCAATCAAGAAATGTAGGGGATGAGCCCTTTAAGTAGGCTGATGTCCACAGGGTTTGTTTATAACTGTGGTCACGGAGCTCTTAGTGTCCAGTCATTCTGCATTGCAGGTCAAAGACTGATAACAAAGTACGGAATTACCAAAATAACAGCATTGGTAGTAATAACACACGCATAACTATAGTGGTAATTATAATAACATAAAGTAAACTCATTAATGCCAGTAAGTTTATATGTTTCCAAAATGCTGACCAATTAGTTTTAAGAGTTTGTGACACCTATTTGATTGCTGCATCTTCAGAGTTTCTTGAATAATAGCAATGGAAATAAGTCTTTTGTGCTCTTAGGTGTTAACTTTCAATGGGCTCACCCTACATTGATTGATGGGTCATCACTAACAATAGTTGTCACAGGCTTAGCTGTAAACTGCTGCTGTTGAGGTAGGAGTAGTGTCCCCCACCCCCGACATACATATTCAAGGATGGTCAGATTCCAGCAGTGGGGGTTCTATATTAGCCAGATAACTTAAGCCCAGTTTAGAGGACGGTCCAATAAGAATATCTTGTCGCTCTTTTTCCCACTGGACTGATTGATTCTTGGCCCAAGTTTTTTGGTTTAACTGAGAAATCCTGCTTTGTGAAATTTCCCTCAGTTTATACTTATTAACCCTTTAAAGTCTGTGTCTACAACCACATCATGCTCTGTCAGAGCTCTATTACATCACATAATTGTCTGACTGTGGTTATAATTTTAGACAATCACAATGATTTTATCTGACCGTGGTTATTGTCATTTACAGTTACAAGTTTAATTGGCAACAAACAGAATGTAAATAAAAGAAAACAGACTGAACTGAAGCATGTGATGGTCTGTTGAACATTGACTGTGTGTGTTTTTAAAGCTTTTGGGGGCAGTGGCCAGTAATATTTGTTTATTTGAGCTTGAGTTGTGTCAGTGGTCAGTTTGAAGCTACTGAGTATGGGCAGATGGGAAGCTGCACAGCTTCTTTAGTTTGGTTACTTCGTGCTTGGGGTTTATTTCAGTTGTGGAATTGTGATTATTTTAATGACAGCTGTCAAATTTTTTTATCACAACAGCCTTACACTCAATACATTTATACTCCACATATGTTCTATATTATGTAGGGGTGTTGTAGGGTACTGCTGTCACATATTAAAAGTTCCTGAATTTCCCGCAAGGGATTAATAAAGTACTTATCTTATCTTAACATTTTGCACTAAACAAAAGTCAAAATGCACAGAGCCTCACATCAATCCTCAATATCCTTCATTAGAATAGGATAAAAGGCCTCCTCTGACCATGATTTCAGAATAAAAGGCCTCCTCTAACTGCCGATTTCAGAATAAAAGGCCTCCTCTGACCCTGATTTCAGAATGAAAGGCCCACTCTAACCCTGATTCCAGAATATAAGGCCTCCTCTGACCCTGATTTCAGAATGAAAGGCCTCCACTAATTGCTGATTTAGGATAATAGGCATCATCTGACCCTAATTTCAGAATAAAAGTCCTCCTCTGACCCAGATTTCAAAATAAAAGGCCCACTTTAACCCTGATTTCAGAGTAAAAGACCTCTTACTGCCAAATTCAGAATAAGTCCTCTTCTTATCATAATTTCAGAATAAAAGGTCCACTCTAATCCTGGTTTCAGAATAAAAGGCTTCAATCATTTATAATAATAACAATACAATAAGGCTTATAATAAGCTTGTAAACAGTAATATGAGACATTTACACTTGCTGTGTTTGCAGTGTGCATAACCGTGTTAACATATCTACACACATTACATATCAATAATTTCCAGTAAATATGAGTTGAATATTCAGTTCATTATTATTCATTATCTATTCAAACATCATTGAGAAGAATCATAGTTAGGTTTAATTTTTTTTATAAAATATATGCACCGCCGTTTCATATATAAACTGTCTGAGGCAGCTTTTAGAAGCTTCAGATGTCTGGTTACTTTCACCACCACTGTGAACTATTCAGACTTTCTCTAGAATAGAGTCTCTGAGTGTGACTTTTATCTACGTTTGTGTGTTTGCTTGTTTAAAATTGTCCTTTTTGACACAAAACAAAAATTGTTCATAGCTCATGTTCTTTATGTATCAAAATAAAATAACAACATTAATAATCACATTATTAAAGCAGAGGAGTAAACTAACCTCTTAATCTCCATACGTCCATCAGTGGTTCCAGAGGTTCCTCATTCCTCACATCTAACCCTAACTGACCTCCCCATTGCTGGGTCAGTACCTTTCCTGTCACTGTGGTGGGACCCTGAAGGTTCTGTCTTCAGTACCTTTAGTTAGAGATCCTGACTATCAGATTCTGATGTAATGGCTGTATTTGAAGTTGTATTGTCTCCACTCACCTGTTAAAGGCTGACATCTTCCTTTTTAGAGGTTGATCTATAGTTTTTTTTCCAGTATCATAAATGACGTAACTTACATGGAAGCAGAGTTCAGGTGCTGATTCTGATAATAAACACATTGCTAAATATTGGCTCCAGTTATCAGCAATAGTTGAGAATCTGTAAATCTCTTCTTCTGGAAGAGTGAATGTATAAGCTACACAGTTGGACCTTTAGGACAATGTTGGACATTGAATGGTACATGTACATTGTTTGTATTGTTTGTGTAAACTTTAGAGTTCTAGACAAGAAGAACGACATGATGTAGTTCCTTAAGCTTTACATCAGTGCATATGTACAGTAATCCCTTACAGTAATGCCGCGTGCTAAAGAAAGAGAAAATTGCACTTGGGGAGACCCGGTCTCACTTGAACGTTAACAACTGGAGCGTGATAAAGCAAATATGCATAATAGATGGAACAGAGAACGCCGTGCTGCAAAGCAGATGTTAGGCTGGATCTACAAGGCTTGTTTCATCTGTTTCTGTAGTTGTCCCAAATTGGAAATATTTGAATCAACAATGAATAGAGCTGCCTGCCATATGGAAGATTTAGGGAGCAGTTGACCATGAGGTAGCAGGTGGAAAAACATTAGCCAAATTACTAGCAGGTGCACCAGCTTGTGGAAATTTAGTGAGCTTTGGAGGAACATCAGGAACTTGGACGCGTGCCACTCAAATTTGATATGCGGCTATTGAGTTGCGGCGTCGAGCTTTGAAAGGGTAGGAGATGGAATTAATCATTAAAACCCAGACAGTTCACGCCACAGCAATGGCATGAACAACGACCCCCCCACCCCCACCCAAAAAAAAAAAAAGGAACAGAGCGGAGAGTTGTACTTATTGCTCATTATCAGCTTTCTTTTGATGGAGTGCACGTGCAGAACTGTAACAGTGTCTAATGCTAATGACAGATGATTAAGATTAAAGATAAAGGAGGATTTAAACATGCCCAGAATACAAATCATCTGGACGGTTCTGTATGTCGATGTAGAACAGCATGGCAAAGCATATTTGTCATGCTGAGGGCATCATTAAAAAGTATTCAGCATTTTTTTCAGGCCTGCAGGTGCTAGCAGAACATTGTCTCACACTTTAAATCCATGCTACAAATCTTCTCTGTGTACTGAGAGTGATTTAAAGGTTTATTTTTTAGTCTTTTTTTCACTTATTCTGGTGTAAATCTCTCTCTGGTTGAGCGCCGAGGCCAAAAAAGTGAACTTAGATTGGCAGAGAGAGTTTAGCTGAGGCCTGACAGCTGTTTGATTTTTCCTCCTTTTGTTAAATATGGTACTCTTGGTGTGTATCATGTCTTTATAGAGCGCATATTCTACATTTTCTTACATTTTTTGCTTCCTGAGGTCCACCAAAAACCTCTCTATAAACATGCTGTTTTCGTACCTTTAAGACAAATCTATGCAAATGAGCTCTGAATGACTGCGGCTCATTCAAAAATCAGTATTTTTAATAAATAGTTTACATATTAAGACTGGTGCTTCATTTTGTGTTGTGTTTAAACTCCCAACCACTAGATGGCAGTGTTCTTCAGTCATTAAGTTCTTCCACTCCAACAGAAACAAATAGTGTAAGGCTGCACAGCCAACAGTTTACCTAAATTTAGATTAAAAAAGCACAATATTTACAGTATCACACAATACAATGTATATTATATCTTAACTCCTGTATCGTGATACATATTGTATTGACTCTGAGATGCAGTAAGTCAGGACCTCTGTAATAAATGCCTAACATGGTTTCTGTGGTTGTTTTTGTGGGAGAAATGTCAGTGGTATTTAGGCCAGATGGCGATGCTCTGTGAGGTGAAAAACTTGTGCAGCTGTAAATGTTTAACAGCAACGCTGTCCGACCCAGATGTGTGCATTAAACAATCGTGATTACAGATACCACAGTTTACATAGCTGAAGAAACAGGAGCATGTGCGCACAAATAGACATGTCTCACTCGCGGCCTGCCAGACAGCTCCACTTTGAAGATTTAAAGGCACTTTAATTAATTGTTCCTTTTTTATGTGCGAGCCTTAATTGTTGGCATTCCAACACCTGCTAGCTCGCCTGCTGGTGTCACCGGGTTTCTAATCAGAGCCTTGAAGGTACCCGAACTGACATTCTCCGCGAGGAACAAGGCATCCAGTGTTAACAGTGTGTATATGTGTCTAATATCCAGAGTAATTTACTCCAAATGCTCTCAGATCAGTGTGTCTGTGCAGCAGAGCATTTTTTTCTGTTTTGACAGATTTCCACAATGAGGTTTGAAAGTTGGCTGGCTGTGAGAGAACTCCGTAAGGTTCGCAAAGCCATGTGTCGGAGTGTTCGTTGACACTTCGTTGACTTGGAACCCAAACGCCAACACCTGGATCCATGCTGTGGAAACACCTGCGCACCAAATGAACAATCACGCTGAGTAGAGAACATCTGGGAGCTGGTCTCCATATCAGCCATCTAAAAACACAGCGCTCCATCACTGCCGAGGCTGATTGTCACTGCTTTATCATTCTTCAGGAACACTAAAATAAAAGCTGCTGCACAGAGTTTGTTCAGCACTAAGGATGGGCAATATGCACTAAAAAATTGATCACGATAATTTCTAGGTTTTATCACGGTAACGATAAGTGACGATAAAAAATTTTATATATATATATATATATCTCAGTCTAATCTTTTGTTTTATAAATCTATCACTACATTCTGTCTTGAGAGCCCTAAAATAATACTAGAAACCACTAAATTACAATAATTAAGTTCAACTAGTACACGTGTTGCAAAACTGTAGTGACACCTACTAAACAAGTCTGAAATATGAACAAATTTGACATTTATTTAAATTATTTACACCTTCAAAAATAACTTGCCTTTTAAAAATCACAAAATTGTACAACTGTAAACACAACCTAATAAAATAATAATAATAATTTCAATAAATTCCAATGAACATGTAAAACTGAAATACTTTTTTTGTGCAACAATGCATCTGTATGTGCTTTACACCTTTAGATTTTTGGTCAAAAAGACCAGCATATTAACTGTGGCTGGTTTCAGAAGACACGGTTGACAGGTTACCACATTTCCTCCAGCACTGAAGACCCTTTCTGAGGCTGACAATCAGTCAGTCTCTCTCTCTCTCTCTCTCTCTCTCTCTCTCTCTCTCTTTCTCTCTCTCTCACACACACACACACACACACACACTTTCTCTCACACCCACTCGCACACTGGCTCTCTCTCTCTCTCTGTGCTGCCCTAAGTTTTAAGTTCTGTATAGTTAATCTGGTTGATGTGAGCATCAGGGACGGTACTAGGGTGGGGCTACGGAGCTATAACCCTCCTTCTGTCTCTGTAAACAGGATTGTTTGTGCAACCCCACACACACTGGACGACAAACTTAACTCGCGAACGCTCCGCCCCCTCCATGATGGTGACTATTTTATCGTGGGAGCAGGACGAAAACAAGCAGGAGACCTCTAGTGAGAATTTATCATTTTTATCACGAGATGACAAATAATTACCGTGAGGAGTTTCTTTGATGGTATATCACACACAATAACATATCACTCATCCCTATTCAGCACTGTATATATATGCTTTTGGGTCCATAAAGAACCATGTTTGATACAGAGAAGAACTTTTCATACAATCATGCAATACAAGAAGTAGTTTTTTTGACTTGCAAAAATAGCAGAACCTTTATGCTGTTTTAGAGCCTTTTTTAAAATTATCTTTGAAGAATGATGTGCAGCAGGTTCTCCATCATAGAGAAGCTATTTTAAGTGTGAAATGCAAGTGGTTCTTTGAATTGTCATAGTTTAATATGGAGCCATTGCCTTCACATAATAGTCTAAAGTATTATGTCAGTTTCAGGGTTCTTCATAGAACAAATGTAAATAACTTTTAAAGGTGATAAAGGATAATGTAATGGTGCTATCGCAATATAGCATAAAAGTTTATATATAAACATTATATGGTGATGGTTAGAGCCATCCACTGAACACGTTCTGCGGAAAGAAAAGTGGTTCTTCAACAGCAGGGGTGTCAAACTAACCCTGATTACTGCACAGTTTGGTTATCTTCCTGATCAAGCACACTGGATCCACTGGATCACATGTAATATGCAAGTTTAACTGTAGTGTCAGAGCAGAGAAATCACCAAACTTTATAGGCCCTCCAGGACAGGAGTTTGACACGCCTGTTCTATGACATCTCTAGGCTAGCTGTATTGCCAACATTCAAAAGGTTCCAAAAATGGACATACTATAGAACCGTTATATTGTGATGTTATTAAAAACTTCAAACATAGATCTTTTGCAAGCATTTACATTTGAGGCATTTAGCAGATGCTCTTATCCAGAGTGACTTACAGAAGTGCTTTACTCTTTATCCAGAAAAGACCCTTAACTTGTATGTATTAACTACAATCCAGAAATGTGTCAAGCTTAGATGATGCAAATGACAAAATTCAGTATGGATGCCAACATGCACAATACTCAACATACATTGCCTGAATGTCTGATCAAGAAAGAAAGACATGAGTCTTTAATGGAACCAAACATGGTTCTTATAGGAACCAAAACCTCTTTTTAACACCTCTATTTGGAATATTATGGCAGATATCCTCGCATGAGCAACATTCTGTTCTAGCTTTAGCTTTATAAATTGAGTGCACTGTCATTCTTGAGTGGTAGAACCTTTTAAGGACATTTAAACTCTTCATACTTACAAATCTCTTTCAAACGTGGTTCTTTATGAAACCAAAACATTGTTATTTTTAAGACTATGGGCTGAACTGCTCTTGGCTTTGTGACCAACTCAGAACTCAGAACAAAAGAAAACTGTGGGAATATTTTAGGCAAGTGCTATCACCAAAAGAAAAGCAGAACTGTTTTCATACACATGGCACGCGCTGAGAACAAAATGAGGGGGAAACTGTAATCCACCCAAATGATTTCTTCTCAACATCATTTTCAAGTGTCACAGCATCGAATGCGCCAAAACGCAGCGCATGTCATCAAACGAACGGCGTCCTTTTGAACAAATCGCTTGCAGATGTTGGGAGCGCAACTCCAAACGATCAGATTGTGTAATATTGCGCAATAATTCATGTCTGCCTTTCGCACAACGGGCTTTTGGGAGCCCTCCAAACTCAATGTGTGTAAACTAGCTGACAACAGTGAACCCTACCTTGAAGAAGTTAAACCTGGCTTAATAGAGCAGCCTGACCCAAACAGGCTTACTCTAGAACGTGCCTGGACCCTTAGGCACTCTTCCAAATGCTGTCTTTTCCATGAACGATGGAAGTCTGTTTTCTATCAGACTCATGCTGAGAAACCTTTCTCATGTGGAAACAGCCAGACAGTACAAGCCATCCAGAGTATTAGGAAGATTTCTCTTTCAGACCAAAACCGTAGCACAAAGGTGGAGGTTTCCTTTACTGCATCATAAACTGTATCAGAAATCACATTTATACTTTTTTCCACTCTGTGCACATAGCCAAGACATATTTGGAGCCCAAATGTAGCTAATTTAGGTAAAAACTGGAGCTGTGAGGAATCGCTAACACTAGAAGTCTGTAGTCACAAAAACAGCATGGCAATTCCTATCAGCGGCATTTTAATGAAGGTCTCACAGATGTGAATTATGCTTTAAAAAATCAAAATGTTGATTTAGAGTCACGTTTAATGATGAAAAGCATCATAAATATGGAGGAATCGGACAAAGTGTCTGTCTGTAGAGGTTTTATTCACTTTTAAGGCTCAAGTAAGTCATACTGAGTACAGACACTGTTTAGGTGACTATTGAGGTCTAGTGTTAGCAATGGTAGCTGTGTTGATCCAGTTCTAAAATTAGAAATCTTAAAATTTGGACTCTATATGTAATGATGTAGTATAATTTATTTTATATTCAGTGGTTTAATTGATAGCATTAAATTATTATTGTTAAAATGAATAATAAGGACAAGCATTTGATCAAGCATTGTGATAATATATTGTAGCTTACGTATTATTATTTTGTATTGTATATATGAAGCATTGAAATGTTTTGAGATTCAGGTATTGTGATAGTATCTAATGGAGACGTGGGTATAATAACACTATCACGGCTCAAGTATGTGATACAGTATTATCATGGAGCCTCTAGTGATGCTAACTGTTGTAAAATATATTGTAGATGTCTGTAACCTGTAGAAAACCTGTAGACGCAAAGGCCTAAGAGTCATGTTGCACAGTCTAGACGAGTCGTCCCGTTTTCTTGCCACGGGTCAGAGTACTTTCAGACCACTCAGTATCAGTTGAAGCCATTAGCTTTGTGTTGTTAGAGCACCATCCAGAAATAGTCAAGATCCTCCACGGCCAGTGGAAGCACAACAGCATCTAAAGTGTAATCTTAAAAGCTGGAAACAAAGAAAATACCCGCTTTTTGTGCTGTAATCTCTGACTGTAGTTTGTGTCAGTTTGCTGTAACAAGAGGGTGAAATGGGTCGGCCGCATGAAAATGGGTCATGTCAGGTCATCTGCAGTGTCAGCTCAGAGGAAATAGAAACCCGTTTCCTGTGCTTTGGGACAAATCTGGTCTCGACACTTGAGATCCTTGATACCAGACTTTTTTTTATTAATCATGCCAGTTTGAATAGAACTGAAACCAGAAAACCCAAGAATGAGTACACTTCTTGGATCAGGGACAGATTTCTACCTTTTGTATGTGAAGGTGAAATTCAAGGCATTTGTGCACCAGTGAGTGTCTGAAGAAGACAAAAGTGTCTCAGATTACCAGCTGAGTTACAGTAGCAATGATTTAGACAATTAAAGAACTTGTTCTCTTTTGTGGATTGTGTGTCGCTGGATTTGTATGTATGAGCTGTGCATATATGAGCAAGGTCAGGGAGGATGGGTTGTCTTATATGAGTCCTTTTATTAATCATAGTCATTTTTTCTGCTTTAATTATGTATACTCATTTTTTTATATATAATGTATCTGATCATTTATCAATAATATGATAAAAATAAAGACTCTTACTGTATATACCCAATCAGCTATAAAATGCTTTTCCCCAAAAAATTGCTTTGTGAGTTTTACACTGGAGCCGCAGAGTTAATTTTACTATCAAGTATGGGAAGATTATTGCATCAATTAGCATATTCTAACTGCAGGCCTGTCGTAACCTCAATTTAAAAAAACCCTCTCTTGTAGCTCCGCCTACGGCCAACTTTATCAGAAGCCCCTCTATTGTGACTCAACCCATTTGTCCCCTTTATGAGAAGCCTCTCTGATGTAGCCCCTCCCACTTTTTTCTTTATCTGTAACCCTGCTGTTGTAGCTCCACCCACCATCAGCCTTAACAGAAACTCCTCTTTTGTAGCTCTACCCAGTGTCCAATTTTTTAGAAACCCCTCAGTTGTAGTTCGACCTACTGTCTGCTTCATAAGAAGCCCATCTTTTGTTCCTCCACCCACTGTCCACTTTATCAGAAACCCCTTTCTTGTAGCCCCACCCACCATCCACATTGTCAGAAATTCCTCTTGTGTAACTCCACCCATGTCCACTTTGCCAAAAACTCCTCTCTTTTAGCTCCACCACTGCCAACTCAGAAATCTTTTTTTATAGCTCAACCCATCGTCCAATTTACCACAAACTCCTCTATTGTAGCACCACCTTGCTGTAGTTTGTACTAGCCCGTCATCAATGGTCAACTTCTGTCCACAGATCTGCTCTTGTCTTGATCGTTTCAAGTGCTCATCACTCTTTTACGTTGACAGAGAGAAAATTATGTAATGTGATGGTTTATTCAAAAACGTTTTTCATACTTCCAATAATGTCAAAAAACAGGAATATAATCAAATAATAATCTCCTCTTTTTACAGGCAGAGATACCAGCACAAAACCATGATTTCATCCACCTCACAGAAGAAAACAGAAATGTTCTCTGGAGAACAAAAAGGGCAGCCAAAGGTAAGTCTTTCATGTTTCCCATAAGATTAATATTCAGTTAAATTTTACAATGCCTTTAAATAGTCTATTAAACATCTGAGACTGGAGAGCTGTTGTGTTTTTGGTATCCGAGATTGATTAGAATTGTCTTGTTTGTGTTCCAGTTCTAAAAGTGAACTAAATTAAAGTGAATCCAGAACGTATGGTGATGAGAAGACTGCAGAATGTTTATAACAGATATCTGGATGTATTTTTTTGTGTTTTGTAACATAATTCAGAGCAATCAGTGCTTTTAATTAACCACTGTAAAGGTGCCCAGAGGCAATCAAAATAAAATGAGATCTCATTTGGATCTCAAAAGTTCTGCCTAGGCAATGAGATCAGATGGAGCCACAATGGAGACTTTTGCTATTAGATATTTCTGAGGAAAGACGTCAGTAATCTAATGTGTTTAGCTTTATCCATTCATCCTACAGCAGTTTGGCCACACCCATTCACCCTACACCAGTTTGGCCACACCCACTCATCCTACAGAAGTTTAGCCACACCCACAGTTAAGCGACTGCACTACAGCAGTTTAGCCACACCCACTCATCCTACATCAGTTTAGCCACACCTTTTCACCCTACAGCAGATTCACTTTGAAGTAATGAGGAGTATTTCAGTATGGAATGTTTTTTGACGCAGGTGCAAATACAAACATGCAATCCAAACAGACATCATTTGCATACATCTGTCTTAAAGATACAGTAACAAATCCAGTCTGCTTAGTTAAAGAGATAACGAGAGATTGGAAAATTGTTTAAACATGAATTATTTTTTTTTATTAATCCACAAAAACATTTTAAGTGGCTCTCAGGGGGGAAATAAAAATAATCTTTAGATTTCAAAAGTTTAGTCTTGGATTGTAGTGAATGTTTTACGACTGTTTGCACAAAGAGAGTGTTTTGGGCGTCTGACCAATATGTAATACTTGGAATAAGAACAGAACAAAGAGACAATGTCTGATAAAGCTTACTCAGATTTAAAACAGACCCCTCTCCTGATTGTAAAAAAAACATTCAGACTATTTCATTCATGTTAAAGAGCAGTGTGTGCTATTTACACAGTATATGCTAAGTTCAGTTAGAGGGGTGCAAAGTCCCTAGAATTAATCTGTGACGCAGTGGAACTGTTTTCTCTCTGGAGTGATGGACCACAGGGATGTGTTGGTGTGTCCAGAACTAATCTCACATCAGTACCTGACCTCTTTAATGCTCTGATGGCCAAATACAATCAGATCCTCACAGTAATGTTCCATCATCTAGTGGAAAGTGTTCTCTGAAGAGTAGAGGCTTTTACTGCTAAACTAGTGTATCTACAAAACTAAGAATATGGTGGAGAATCCAGTTGTGTTTATAATTTAATACAAAAAGTTAAACTGTCATATACATTCAATAAAAGTAAAGTGACATTGCAAGAATTTTTATGTTGATACTGTCTAAATAGTAATTAATTCAAACTTCAAATGAAATATTCTAATTAAGGCCAAGTAAAAAAAAAAAATTGGTGATCATCCTTTTTCACCAAAACTTTGGGTCGGGGGGGAGGTGGTTTTTTTTTTTTTTTTTTTTGTGTTGTGGCGGCTTTTGGGGGTGTCGGCCAATCAAATGGCTGC
>BRDA01051028.1:16149-26853 GCA_036984385.1 Crenuchus spilurus
AGCGATGAAACTAAAGAGAGACGTGAACAAATGTGTTAAGGAAAACACGGAGAAATGAAGGGAAAAATTTTTGAAGTAAAAAGAATAATTATTCTCAAAAGTCAAGGAAACATTAGGTACCAAATAACAATCCTATATGAAAATAGACAAAGTGACCTATTTCTATCAATATGTTACTTGTCCAACACGTAAACAGAGAGTGTTGGATTTGTGTTATGGCTCTATTAAGGATGCATATAAATCTTTTATCAGATCTCCTCTTGGTATATCAGATCATAGTTGTGTTTATCTTGTTCCAGCCTATAGATCTGTGCTGAAAAGGGTAAAGCCGGTAAATAAACAAATAAGAGTTTGGGACAATAAAGCAGTTCAGTCACTGCAAGGCTGTTTTCTGTGTACTGACTGGAGTGTTTTTATAGATTCCTGTAAGGATATAAATGAGCTCACTGAAGTAGTCACTGATTATGTGAAATTTTGTGAAGAAATTGTAATTCCAGTGAAACAGATAAAAGTATATCCTAACAATAAACCATGGATTACAAAGGAACTGAAAACTCTTATTAATAAGAAAAATGAAGTTTTTAAAAAGGGAAGTAAAGAGGCACAAAAGGAATTGTGTAAACAAGTGCAGAGAGAAATCAAAGTAGCGAAATATAAGTACAAAGATAAAATAGAAAAAGAATTAAGTGAAAATAATTTAGCAGGTATGTGGAAGGGCCTGAACATGATGGCAGGAGCTGTTGATAAAGGTCATAAGCGTATTGAACTAGCAGGGGGGAAAGGAGATAAAAAGTTGGCAAATTATTTTAATAGTTTTTTTTAAGGTTTGAGGAGTATGATTTTAAGAAGAAGATAGAAGAACAGAAGAGGAGATTTAAAGGTGGAGGCAACATGTTCTTTGACGTGGCTAGTGTAGAAAAGGTATTTCGGAAGACAAAATCAAAGAAGAGTCCTGGCCCGGATAGAATAGGGGGAAAAATGCTGCACTACTGCTCTAAAGAGCTGTGTGACATTTTAAATTATATTTTTATGCAGTCGGTGAGTCTCCATGTGTGCCTACCTTATGGAAACAATCTATAATTATTCCGCTACCTAAGGTACCTCGGCCTTCAGGCCCTGCAGATTTTAGACCAGTGGCTCTGACATCATTAGTAATGAGTTTGTGCCGTGGTGCAAAGACTCATTTCTTAAACTTAATATTAATAAAACTAAAAAAATGATGGTTGATTTTAGGCGGGAGACGGAGGACATTAATCTTACTGCAATAGATGGTATTACTGTTGAAAGAAGTAACAGCTATTGCTATCTTGGCACTATTATTGATGATAAGTTGGCTTTTGACCAAAATACATGCAAAATATACAAGAAATGTCAACAAAGATTGTTCTTTTTGAGAAAACTTAGCAAGTTTAGGGTGTGCTCTAAGTTAATGACATTATTTTATAAGTCTTTTATTGAAACAGTTTTAACATTTGCTTTTACATGTTGGTTTGGTAATTTGACTATGAAGAATAAGAATCTTCTTAGTATTGTTAAAACCAGTAGTCAGATTATAGGGTGTCAACAATCACCTTTAGTCCAACTTTATGAAAGGCACATCCTAAATAGGGCTGAAATCATTGCTGTATCAGTCGATTATCCACTGCATGTTAAATTTCAACTTCTTCCTTCAGGCTCTCGATATAGATTGCCAAAGATTCAACGAAATAGATTTAGGAATTCTTTTG
The DNA here is from genome assembly GCA_036984385.1 of Crenuchus spilurus. Taxonomy (NCBI): domain Eukaryota; kingdom Metazoa; phylum Chordata; class Actinopteri; order Characiformes; family Crenuchidae; genus Crenuchus; species Crenuchus spilurus. The sequence goes on from BRDA01051028.1 coordinate 17,877, forward strand.
TCCCCTGTGCAGTTACGCTGCTGAACAAGAGAACCAGGTGAACTTTGTTTCCGTTTGCTTTTATTTATTTATCATACTCTTAATTCTTCATTGTCTTATGTGAACATGAGTCTTGTTTTAGTAGGTTATTTTATTTATTTATTTATTTTTAATTTTATTGCAAATTAAATTGGTATTACTGCTCTGTCTGGGGATGTGTTGTATGTGTTGTATGTAGTAACTGCCTGCAAATCAAATTTCTCAAGAGAGATATAATAATAAAGACTGAACTGAACTGAACTGACTGAACTTCAGATACCACAGCAACAGCTTGGCAACCACATCAAAAACCATAGCAACACCTTAACAACCACCTAAGATACCATAGCAAAACCTTAGCAACCACCTCAGATACCATAGCAACCCCTTAGCAACCACCTCGGGTACCACAGCAACACCTTAGCAACCAACAGGAATACCATAGCAACACCATAGCAACCACCATGAATACCATAGCAACACCTTAGCAACCACCTCAGATAACATAACAACACCTTAGCGACCACCTCAGATACAATAGAAACACCTTAGCAACCACTACAGAGACCATAGCCACACCTTTGCTACCACCATGAATACTATAGTAACAACTTAGCAACCACCTCAGATACCATAGCAACACCTTAGCAACCACCAGGAATACCATAGCAACACCTTAGCAACTATCATGGGTACTATAACAATACCTTAGCAAGTACCATGTATACCATAGCAAAACCTTAGCAACCACCAGGGATACCATAGCAACACCTTAGCAACCACCAAGGATACCATAACAACACCTTAGCAACTACCCTGGATACCATAACAACACCTTAGCAATGACTTAGCAACACCATAGCAACCACCACAGATACCACCCCAGATAGCAAGCATATATCGGTCCACAGGCCAAATAAGGTTGGCACCCCGCTGACTGTAGGCCACTGATGGTCCACCATTGGACCGCACATTTTACTGTCCTGTGTACAGGATCTAACTAGTTTTTAATATCCTCAGACAGATTTTACAATCACAGATGCTGTTTTTTTCTGGAAAATAATGAATACTAATATTACAAATAATTGTGAATTATAAAATAATAAATATTAATATGATATAAAATGATTAGGATGAAATGTTGGAACTATATCTAGATTAAAATAATGTGTTAATGTAATATACAAAGAATAACAAGATAAAAAAAATAAAGGAAAGACTGTTATATTGGACTGTGTGGAAAAGTGCTGAAAACAAGCATTTAAAAATTCTGTCTGAAAACTCTCTAAAACCACGTGTGCCGCTCCTACATGCTGAGTAAATAACCTGTGTACCAGCGACGGTCCATTAGCTGAATCAGGTTGGCACACCACTACATTTATGTCAATATTAATAATAGAAAATGCATATCAATAAATAGCTAGAGTAATTAATTAGTTTCAAATAAAATTTATTTTTAAATATTTTTAAATATAATTTATTTTTAAATATAATTTTAAATTTACGTGACTTACGTGATAAACTTAAAAGTGAGTGTGTGCGGGCCGCGCCTCCCCGCTGTACTCAGAGCTCCTGAGAGGGAGGAGCTACGCTCTAGTGATGTGAATTCTAGGGAGCCGGTTCTTTTGGCTCTTCTCATTAAGAAGAGCTGGCTCTTTCGGCTCCCAAGTGGCTCCTTAGATTTGATTGCTTAAATCAATTTATTATTTTATTTCTTTTATTTATTTATTTATTTTTCATTGTAAATTGATTTTTTATTATATTATTAAATGGTGTGTAAAATGAATTACAAGTGTAAAAACATACATTGTATCAAATATGTATTATTTATATGGCTTTATTTATACACAAATAAATTATGAAATACAAAAACAAAGGCCCATCTCAAGTAAACAAACAGGTCCAATCTCTAAATGTGTATATTATTTGTAAATTTGCAACTACACTATAAGAAATTGTCACGTTGCAATATATACATTCTGCCTTTGAACTGTCTCACGTTAAAATGCGTCCAAACTATGCTTTGTTTAATGTCACTCAGTTTCCTCACCTGTCCAGCGTGTAGTCTCTCTAAAGTTCTCTTGCGGGAGACTCTCCCTCCTGTTCTGTGCTAACTGGGCGTCACTACATGTGTCTTCCCCGCTCCGCTCCGCTCAGTGTGACGCTGCCACAAATCTTTACCAATCAGGTGCGGCCAAAAAAAAAAAAAAGAATCCGCTCACTCTCAGGAGCTGGCTCCCGTCGTTCACTTCAAAGAGCCGGCTCTTAGAGCCGGATCGTTCGCGACCGACCCATCACTACTACGCTCGCGCTGCTGCTGCTCGGCTCTTCTGAGGGGAAGATTGTTAACCATCTGCGGGTAACGGCACAGAAACATGGTAAGAAAAACAGCTTTTAACTGGCTACTTAGCTTATTTATGTACAACTCATAGTTTAGTATCTTAGTGGGTAATAAATAGGGATGATATTTGTGGGTTTTGTAACATTCAGTTTAACTGGCTAAGCTAACGTTAGCTAGTTGCTAATGTCCGTTAAAATTTAAGGCAGGCTGAAGCCTGAGAGGCCACCAAACTGCTAACAGGTAAGTCATACAATACTTAGAGTAAAAGATAAAAATATATTCTCACAGTCGGTAAACTGTTAGTTTTTTGACTATATTGAATTAGCCAGTGTTAGCATAATTGAAGTGCAGGAAAGGTTAGCATCAGTGAGGACGAATACATCATGCAAGAGTAAGCCAAGCAGAGAGAGAGAGAGAGATCAGATGCAGAAATACAGGGACAGGCTGTCATAGTACAGTGCAGGTCAAACAACAGCTTTGGACGAAAGTGCAAGAAGGTCAGCAACAACTGTCCTAGAAGATGCCAGTCAAGGCAGGACTCAACTAAAGCTGTTCCTGGGCCAGCACGTAAAGTTATAGTGGGAACTGTTGTGAATCAGTCTGCTACTGACCACACATGTTCGTTTGATCTGCGGAGGAAATTACCAGACACCAAGGAGTTCTCCTTTAAAAAAAATTATTGACAAAGCGCTTTGGGAATCAGTCACATAACACAGCAAGTGAAGATTCAAAGGATTCAAAGATTCATCCCACCTTTTAACAGTATTCAGCCCCCCCTGAATCACCCTGGTAACTTTCCATCACGTGAGAGGCAGTTTCACCCCCAGTGCAACACCTGCAACCCCCCTTGCTGTCCTAAAACTTGTTATCTTATTCAGTTTTTAGCAATTTAGGTCAGCTATGCTGAAATGGCCCATCTTAATTCTTATCTGGCAGGCTGCACTGAGGGCAGAACTCTCTCCCCCGCTTATCCCACATATACACATAGACATAGTTCAAAACCGTCTTTGTCTCTGAAACAATTTCTCAGATAAACAATAGCAATTTGATGTGCTCAAGGTTATAGTGAAGCTACAATCTGTTTCTTTAATGTAAGTTTATTCCTCTAAGCATTATAATCAAACCACTCATTTGTTATAATCAATTCTGAACATTAATTAAGCTAAAAGCAGTTATATGATATACTGTTCTAATATGTTAGCAATATAGATGTTTTCCTTACACTGAGCTATAAGTCATGACAAAGTCCAATAAAGCTTTGTATTATATATGAATAGTCTGAATAAAAGCATTTATAGGCCTATATTACACATAATCTGTAATTACTATGGAGAGTGACTAACTACTTATTAGTTATTTATTTATTTTAATTAGTATGACTGATTTGTCTTCCTGTTTTGTCCTAGATGTATCTCAGTCAAGAGAAGAGGGCCTCAAACAGCCACATATGAAGTATTTTCCATGGACTCTTCACAGAAACAGAAGACGTGGCTTCATAAGAATGGTACAGTACCGATAGAAGACATGTAAGACATGGCTTACTATGCATACATTTACAAAAGGATACAGCAACAGGACAATAAAGCTGTATTTAAAATAATTGGAGGCCTCTATGTGTTTATTAAAACTTGAGTAGGCTTGTTCCCATTGAATAACTTATTCTTTACTATTAATGTACTTCTTCCATTTTAAGCTGTAACATTTGTCTTTTTAAGAAATAGTTTAACTATTGGACAAACAATGAATCACCTAATACATGTATACACAGATACATAATGCAGAAGTTGTACAGTAAAATGATAATTGTACCATATTCGTTTATGGACATCAGATAATTTGTAACATTAACTGTAAAATCAAAAACACAAGTATATCAGTATGCTGTTCCTTAACTCTCGTATTGACTTGTCTATATACCACAATAGCATAACATAATTCATAAAAGTCACTTATGACTTAGAGCAGGGGTGCCCAACTCTAGGAGGGCCGGATTCCTGCAGTTTGGTGATTTTCCTGATCAAACACACCTGATTCAACCCAGCAGGTAATGGGCAGGTTTAATTGTAATGTCAGAGCAGGGCAAACACCAAATTGTGTAGGAATCCGCCCCTCCAGGACTGGAGTTGGGCACCCCTGACTTAGAGTTAGTGTGCCACCCAAAACTTTTCAGTGGCCCCATTAGACCACCCCTATGAAAATTGTCTGGTGGCGCCACTGGCTGGAGCAGATGTAATGTTGGCTGAGGTCACATGTATCTAGTTATCTGCGTTACTTAAATGAATGTCACACATTAAGGTACATTTATGAACATTTCAACACTTACTAAATGTATATTTTTGTCAAAGTGCTCCTAGTTTTAAAATGCTCGCTAGGTAAGTTAAGTAACTTTAGTTCACATTAGCTGCTATCAGACATTCCGGCCTGTAAGTTAGTTTTAACAGTTTATGTAGCAGCTGTACTGTCGTTGTAAGACTGTAGTAGCCAAAGGGCAAATTCATTTTAAAGGAGGGTTCCACCGATTTTCAACTGCATAGTTCCATGGCTTAGATATCCAATAAGTCTTTCAGTAAAGTGAGATTATCTTTACTAAAAATGTCCAAAAAGAATACCAGAATTTCAAGCGTTTACTTTGAACACAGGTTCATTTATTGAATAAACATACTTTTACTTCAGAACTGCAGATTGCTGTTGGTGGAAAAAATATGTACAAACCGGATTCCAAAAAAGTTGGGACACTAAACAAATTGTGAATAAAAACTGAATGCAATGATGTGGAGGTGCCAACATCTAATATTTTATTCAGAATAGAACACAAATCACAGATCAAAGTTTAAACTGAGAGAATGTATCATTTTAAGGGAAAAATATGTTGTTTCAAAATTTAATGGCGTCAACAAATCCCAAAAAAGTTGGGACAAGGCCATTTTTACCACTGTGTGGCATCCCCCCTTCTTCTTACAACACTCAACAGACGTCTGGGGACAGAGGAGACCAGTTTCTCAAGTTTAGAAGAATGCTCTCCCATTCATGTCTAATACAGGCCTCTGACTGTTCAATCGTCTTGGGCCTTCTTTGTCGCATGTTCTCTATAGGTGAAAGATCTGGACTGCAGGCTGGCCATTTCAGTACCCGGATCCTTCTCCTACGTAGCCATGATGTTGTGATTACTGCAGAATGTGGTCTGGCATTATCTTGTTGAAAAATGCAGGGTCTTCCCTGAAAGAGCTGACATCTAGATGGGAGCATATGTTGTTCTAGAACCTGAACACAGTTCTCTGCATTAATGGTGCCTTTCCAGACATGCAAGCTGCCCATGCCACAAGCACTCATGCAACCCCATACCATCAGTGATGCAGGCTTCTGAACGGAGCGTTGATAACAGCTTGGGTTATTCTTGTCCTCTCTGGTCAAGATGACATGATGTCCCAATTTAGAACCACTACAATAAAAAAGAACGAAAACAAATAAATACAACTTCAATTAAATACTTATAATTTTTCCCCAAGCCACACGGAGCCACAGTGTAAGGATGAAAGAGCCACATGCGGCTCTGGAGCCGCGGGTTGCCGACTCCTGTACTAGACAACATTTTAAATTATGCACAAAACATTCTCCATTAAACAATACAATATTTTAACAAAGGATAAATATACACTTGCTTAAATTTATTAGGTGCACCTGCATTGTATTACACTGATTTTATGAGAATTGTTTTACAGAGCACAAACGTGTCAATTTTAATATACATTTGTACATCTAATGTACTATATACATACCGCACAAAAGTCGTAGTTGTGCACTAAAATGTGATTTAAGTGTTAAAAATCAACAAAACATAATTTGATCAAGTTGTTCAAGTGCATACAAATGCACTTGTACAAATTATGGCAACAAACCTTTCTTTTGTGTGAGAATTTACTCTCATCTATCATCACAAAGCGGTGTGAGCCCCCCACAATCATTCCTCCATGCTGAAGTCTTGTCATCCCTGAAATGCAAACCTTTAACACAGAAAAGTTACTATGGTAAGTTTATTATTATGATTATTGCTTCATTCTATTTTGCTTGGTACTACATTTGAAGTGAGGTTAAAAACTAAATAGTTAGGATGGTGAAAATGCTCTTAATTTTCTCAATGCTGATGTCATCTTGGTCAGAGTTCTGCTACTGCCAGCAATCCCGTCCTCAATAAGATCCATCTGTCTAAGTCTCAGTCCCTGAGAAAACTGAAATATTTAGATATTTAAATATTAGTAGCCATATTGTTATTATAGCTGTTGTTTACTATAGTATTGTGATGGCTGGGAGCCGCTTGGCTACAACTGGCTGTGTTCTGACCAGCGTAGTTCTACGTGGTTGTTGGAAGGGCTGTTGTGTGGTAAATTAGCTTAGGGATAAAGTAACTGGGGGTTATACTGTTCTGTGTGTTAGAAGTGTGCTTGGTGAGAGACTGTGGGATTGGGGACCTGGGCATGGCACCTATGGGGAAGGCGTGGGACATAAAGAGGGGTCTAGTGTGTGCGGAAGTCAGTCGTAGCTTGACTGTCAGTTAGTGTTGTTCTTTTTTAATAATAAACCTGCTTAAAGGATGACTTTGCCTCATTAGTATGCCTCCCTCTACGACACGCTACAGTATTAATATATTTTTATTCTTGTTGTCAGTTAATTAACAGAATAAATGTTCTCTAATTATTACAAATTAAATACAATTGCTTACCCGTAGATGAACTCTAGGTGCTGTCGAAGAGATAAACGGGAGCGAAAAAACAGACCCCTAATTTCATTTTTTTTTGTTCCAAGAGTTGCATTTCATTGCTCTGTGCAGAATCAGTTTTTTCTGCATTCACCGTACAATTGCACGTCTATTTCGAAAGGGTGTAATTTCTTCTTAACAATTCAAGGAGTTTTCTTTGGATTAATGTAATCATATGCCTGCTGTGTGCTGCTTCAAAATCTTCAAACATCTGTTCTGCTCATATCCGGAAATTGCTCCTTTCCCGCGCTTGTGTTGAAAGGACGAGCTCTAGTCATGTGATGCAGCTTATAAATAAACTGCGTAGTTTCAAACAGGAGAGCAGACATTGTTAGACTGCTGCTGCAAGTCATGAACACGTCTGTGTTTGTCATTTTAAGCGTTAAAAACATACAATGTTAACGATAGCTAAGTCAACATAAGCAGCTGTAAGTGCGTTATACTCCAGTGTGCCTCTAGCCCGCTAGCCTAGCTTAGGCTAACAGTATATATCGAGATGCTTTAGCTAACTTTTGCTAGCTATAGCTAACTAGTTTAACTAATTTCTACCAAAATATAATAGACACATATATAAAAGTTCAGGCTGTGGTCTGTTATATAAGGCAGATAGCTTGGCTAGTTTTGGTTAAATTAGCAAAAGAGATGGTAAAGAAAATGTAGCTATCCATGAAACAAACCAACACAATATGAATAAAATGTACTTAAACATGGCATTTCAATTCAAACAGCAGGTATAGTTGCTAATGTCTTATTATTGTTATTCTTGTAGATGGACACTCGTGGACGAAAGTCAAAGAAGGCTGTGTCAAATGAAACATCTGAGGAAAAGCCATGTACTTCTAACATGACTCCAAGACTTGCTTTATTGCCACCACAGCAGTGTAATGCAGGCAAGTGAGCTGGTTTTACATGTGTTGTGTATGAATTTACCTAAATCAAAACAATACATTTTGTATGGAATATTGCCATCCCACCAAGCACCAGACGTCATATGGACGTTGTTTTTTGGGCTAAATCTGGTCGGTCAGTCGTGGTCTTTATTTAGCCCAAAAATAGACATTGAAAATTGGGCAGTTTGCAGTCCGTCAGACTTGGACCAAATTTAGCCCAGAAATGGACATTTAATATTTTGCTGATTTCAGTCAGTCGGATTTAGACCAAATTTAGCCCAAAAATAGACGTTTAATATTTTGCTGTTTTCAGTCAGTCAGATTTGGACCAAATTTAGCTCAAAAATAGACGTTTTATATTTTGCTGTTTTCAGTCAGCCGGATTTGGACCAAATTTAGCCCAAAAATAAAGTTTAATATTTAGCTGTTTTCAGTCAGTCGGATTTGGACAAAATTCAGCCCAAAAATATAAGTTTAATATTGCTGTTTTCAGTCAGATTTGGACCAAATTTAGTCCAAAAATAGACATTTAATATTTAGCTGTTTTCAGTCAGTTTATTTGGTCCAAATTCATCCCAAAAATAGAAGTTTAATATTTTGCTGTTTTCAGTCAGTCAATTTGGACCAAACTTACCCCAAAAATAGAAGTTTAATATTGCTGTTTTCAGTCAGTCGGATTTGGACCAAACTTAGCCCAAAAATAAAGTTTAATATTTTGCTGTTTTCAATCATCGGATTTGGACCAAACTTACCCCAAAAATAGAAGTTTAATATTGCTGTTTTCAGTCAGTCGGATTTGGACCAAACTTAGCCCAAAAATAAAGTTTAATATTTAGCTGTTTTCAGTCATTGGATTTGGACCAAACTTAGCCCAAAAATAGAAGTTTAATATTTTGCTGTTTTCAGTCATCGGATTTGGACCAAATTTTGCCCAACATGGTATCTTTCTGACCACATTTAGCCCAAATACAGACA
>BRDA01051029.1:0-11048 GCA_036984385.1 Crenuchus spilurus
CAGCCTTCTCAGTGCGACTCACCAGCTCTTCTAGTTGTTCTTTTGATGTGGCCAATAAGACGATGTCATCTGCATATCTGAGATTGTTAATAGTAATTCCACCAATCTTGAAACCTCCCATAAATTTAAAAATCAGCAGACTAATAGTTAATGTAAACTCAATACTTACATGTAAATGTGTAAAGATATAAAGTACAGTATGTATCAGATTACCAACTGAGTCTGGTTCAGAAACATATACAATAAAATAAACAAAAACACTAATAAGACTAAATATTAGACATTTCTAGAGTCTGTATTACATGTTAATAATATCAGATGTTCCTAAAACCACTGACTGACTCTGCTGTGGTGATAAATGGAGCTACAACAGATTGAAGGACTGCGATTGGCAAAATATCTGTTGCTATTTGTGCAACTTGTGTCAGCAGCTCAATGGCTGGTATGTACATATATACAGTATATATATATATATATATATATATATATATATATATATATATATATATATATATACTACCAGTCAAAAGTTTTAGAACATCACATTTTTCTCAGTTTTTTATTGAAAATGATTGAGTTTATTGTCTCATTGCACTCTGAAATGAAAGCAGAAGAGCTCATGAACTTTTGGAGTTTTTCCTCTGTTTTTTGTGTTGTTCTAATACACACAAAGGAAATAAACATGTATAACAAAACATGTGTAATTGCAATAATTTTCTGGGAGAAATACTTCATTTTCTGGAAAACATTCAGGGGTGCCAACACTTTCGGCCATGACTGTATATATATATATATGTGTGTGTGTGTGTGTGTGTGTGTCCCATATTGATCAACATGGACACTTAAGTACAGAAGTCTTGCCCATCACTAAAAACAGAACTAATTGGAATATTAGTAAAAGTGTTGGGATTGGGGTCAGCAGGCTTATCATAGTGTTTCATTGATGCTTGTGCAGATTAGCATATATCCTGTCATATACAAAACATAAACCAAGGAAATGGTCATAAAGAAAAGAGGTTTGTGCATATGTAGTAGCCAGTAACACCCTCTCTCTCTCTCTCTCTCTCTCTCTCTCTCTCTCTCTCTCTCTCTCAGTGTGTGGTGTGAGTGTGGTAATTACTCTGTGTGAAATCTTCTCCTCAGTCTCAGTTGTCTGTGTGTCACCTCTCAGTGCAGGTCAGCCAAGACCTCCAGCAGCAAACATCTCTGTCCTTTATTCATTCATGTACTCACTAAGTCATTCATTCATTCATTCACTCACTCACTCAGTCAATAACTCACTCACTCACTTTCTCATTCATTCATTCATTCACCTTCTCACTTACTCTCTTATTCAGTCACTCACCAACTCGCTCACTCATTCATTCACTCACTCACTCTCGCTCTTACTCATTCACTCAGTCACTATTATACTCATTCCCTAACTCACTCACCAACTCACTCACTCATTCATTCATTCACTTACTCTCTCTTACTTTCCTCTCTCTCTTTTTCTGTCTCTTTCTCTCTCTGTTTTCTTCTCTCTTTGTGTCTTCTCTTCTCTCTCTCTCTCTCTCTCTCTCTCTCTCTCTCTCTCTCCCCTGTTACTGAGGGCCTCTCACACAAACTGTGAAGTCACACCCTCAGTTTAGCAGGTTACATGCTGCTCTCTGCACCCTGTCAATGACAGCAGAGAGAGAGAGAGAGAGAGAGAGAGAGAGAGAGAGAAGAGCAGCTGGAGCTCTAGCATGGCCACTGATGCATAACATCACAGCATTCCACTTCCAGCTGAAAACAGGATGGAGAGGAAAAGGTGGCTCCTCTGACAGAGTTCCGGGACCTCCAGTGCTGCAGTGTGCCTGGACTGGACATGCCTGGACTGTCAACTACGTCTTAACTTTGGTCTTAGTCCACTTACAACTCATTTACTTATTCACTCACTCACTCACTCTCTTAGCTAATTACTTGCTCACTCACTCACTCATTCCATCTTTTACTCAATCACCCATTTATTCTCTTACTCAGTTTCTAATTCACTGTCTTACTCACTCAATCAGCCATTCACTCTCCTGCTCATTTACTTTGTGACTGTCTCAGTCACCCATTCACTCTTGTACTCATTCACTAACTGATTCACTCACTCACTTAATCATTCTCTAATTCAGTCTCTCATTCACTCTCTTACTCATTTACTTACAGACTGATTCACTTATTCACTCTCTTACTCTGTCACTCATGGACTCTTTTACTTGCATACTTACTCACTCAGTCATCCACTGATCCAGTCTTGGACGTTGGTCTCAGTCCACTTATGACTCAGTGTTAACTTGACCTCAGTTGGCTGTGGTCTTAGTCTTGACTTAGGCTTAAGGTGGTTTTGCAACCTCAAATGATTTAGTAACTATAAACCTAACCCGTGTAGTCATGAGATTGAGGAACATAAGACCATTCAAGAGGTCAAGTATGTTGTATTTGTACCCCAGAGATGAGAAAGGTTTTCTGATTGGCTGGCAGGTGCTGTGTAATGAGACTCAAATGAAGTAGAACTGGTGAAATGAGAGGTAAATTACAGTTAATCATGTGTACACTACATCATGCATCCTAGAGATATTATATACAGCATTAGAATGTTACCTATACTTATGTACTGGAAATGTATGCTTAATATATAGTATATTGTGTAAATGGACGCATGAACAATGCATTAAAAAAGAAGAAAAAAGAGTACGTTTATCAACCTGAATGGAGAATAAAATGTGAATCATTTGAAGATAAATACACCAAAATGTGTATAGTAGTGCTTGAAAGTTTCTGAACCCTTTACAATCAGAACTCATAAAAGTAAATAAAGAGAAATAAATGAGACAACACATTATATTTGATCATTTATTTATTGAGGGAAATGATCCAATATTACATGTCTGTGAGTGACAGAAGTATGGGAACCTTTGCTTTCAATATCTGTTGTGATGAAAACTGCAATAACTAAGCATTTCTGGGATTGTTTATCAGTCTTGCACATGAGCTTGGAGGAATTTAAGCCCAATTTTCTGTACAAAACAGCATCAACTCTGAGATGTTGGTGGGTTTCCTCCCATAAATTGCTTGCTTCAAGTCCTTCCACAACATTTCTACTGGATGTTTGAGGTCACTGGATTAAGGTAAGGACTTTGGCCATTTCAAAACATCAACTTATTATTGTCTTGTTGCATGCCCCACATTTTCTTGAGATTCAGCTCACAGACAGATACCCTGATATTTCCCTTTAGAAATATCTGATATAATTCATAATTCATTGTTCCATCAATGATGGCAAGCTGTCCTGGCCCAGATGCAACAAAACAGGCCCAAACCATGATACTACCACCACCATGTTTCACAGATGGGATGATGGTTTTAGAAAGTGCTGTTTTCCTTTTTCCAAACAAAACACTTCTGGTTTAAACCAAAAAGAACTATTTTGGACTCATCTGTCTCTTCTGGCTTGTCCATGTAATCTTTAGGAAACTAAAGATGGGAAGCAATGTTCTTTGGAGACCAGCTTTTTTCTTATTGTAACCCTGCCATGCACACCACTGTTGTTCAGTGTTCTTCTGATGGTGGACTCATTAAGTTATTTTGGGTTCCTTTATGAACTTATAGACTATTACACATCTCGCTCACAATGTGACCTTTGTTGGTTGACCACTCCTAAAGAAAAAATGGTGTTCAGTTTCTTCCATTTGTACCCAATCTGTCTGAATGTGAATTGGTGGTGTCCAAACTATTAGAGCTGGTCCAAACTTTTCCAGCCTGCTGAGCATCAACAACTCTTCTTCTTACAGCACCTAATTTAAAGTGTTCTTATTTTTGCTGTACTACAGATTAATTAGACGTTTATGTTCTCTAGGCTGGATAGCTTTTTGGTGTTTGATTAAGAAGATTCTTCTGTATGTCTGTCTCTAAAACTCTCAGCCTTCCCTCCACACTTTCCTCTCTGAAAACAATGGATCTTCAATGAGTTATTGACACTTGTGCATTGCCGTCTTTTCATGATGTCTCTCTCATCACTCTACTGTGAATGAGTAATAGATTGAGCTGAGAAGAAAGAAAGGTGAACGACTGAGAAACAATATAAAATTGAAAATAAATAGAAGGAAAATGGAGCTAAAAGAGTCTAGCAGAAAAGAATGCCATCAAATAAATGAAAGCTAAATGTACAGAGAGCTTAGCTTCACCAAATTTAAACTACAATATAATAGAAAGTTCTCAGTCTGAAAGAAATAGATTTTAGAGAATTGCTGTGAGGATTTGATTGCATTAGAGTAATCAAGATGTTTAAGATTAAGATTCACCTTTTTGCCAATGTGATTTGTACACAATGAAATTTGACCTCCACATCTAACCCATTTGTGCAGTGAAACACACACACACACACACACACTAGTGAACACACTAGGCTGTGAGAATTTGTGCCCAAAGCAGTGGGCATCCTTTATCCACTGGCGCCCGGGGAGTAGATAGGGGGTTAGGTGCCTTGCTTAAGGGCACTTCAGTCATGTCCTGTCTGGGGATTGAACCAGCGACCTTCTGGTCACAAGACCAGATCCTTACCACTAAGGATCAGCACCACCACCTCATCCCCAACTCCACCAAATCTTCACCAAAGTACTGGATGGAGCAAAGAACACAGTTCCAAAATGCTGGGGGGCTTTATACCCCTCTAGCCCACACTTGGCATTAGACATGGTGCTGATATGTTAATGTTTAGTCATATTCTATTGGCAGTACTTTTCTACAGGGACTAGACAAGCTGTGTATACATTTCCACATCTGTGTTAACTTCCATTAGGTGTCCACAAACATTTTAACATGTAGTAAAAGTCAAAGCTAACATAGCTAACAAAACCAATTGTAAAGCAATAATTGACTGTTTTTCACTTTTATTAGATGTAACCATTCAGCCAAGACGTTGTGAGATGCTAACATGACTAACAAACACTAGAGCTCAATAGGCACCTAAATAGTCCATTAGTTTCTTTAAAATAGATCTGTAACACTTTGTTCAACCACACTCAGGTCATAACTAAAGTCCACAGGCTATTCAGTGTGGTTGGACACCTTAAGGCTCAAGTTTTAAACTAAAGAATAAACATTTTGCACTAAGTTATATCTAAGGTAAATAGAAAACTGTGTAAATATGTTTTTTGTGTGAACCTTTCCTGCAGTCAGGTTCCGAACGTCAATATTCTGAAGCCTTCAAACACACACGCACACACTTTCCACCTCCATTTACACACATACACACCCTCCACACCCATTCACACACACCCTCCACACCCATTCACACACACCCTCCACACTCACACACCTCTGATATGTTGCTCTTAATGAGCTTCTCAGGTTTGGAGGGTAATAGGTGTGATAGGAAGAATTTTCTCTCTCTCTCTCTCTCTCTCTCTCTCTCTCTCTCTCTCTCTCTCTCTCTCTCTCTCTCTCTTCCTCTCTAGCTTTCTGTATGTTCTAGATAAATAGTAAAAACTGGATCAGGTAAAAATAGCCGGAGGCTGGAGTCCAATGTCAAGTTGTGGCACTGAATTGACAAAAGCTCCTATTCAGGAGTTCAAGAGGTGTTTTTTGTCATTTCAGCTATGCACAGTACAGTACATATTGAAATTAAACAATGTTCCTTCAGGACCAGGTGCAACACAGAACACAAGTGCAATGAAGAGAAAAAACAATAAACATACAATAACTACAAGCCATAATAAATACAAAAAGACTTAGCAGAATAAGACGATGGACATATGTGAAGTTGGTCAGTATGTGGCACTAAGTGATATTTAGCAGCAAATTACAGAGTTTATAGCAGCCATTTTATAACCATTTTAGCAGCGGTTTTATAGTAAAATGTGCAAATGTACATGGGAGTCATCAATGGGGGAGTCATCAATGACCACTGGAGAGTGCTCTCTGTGTTCTTCTAAAGTTTGAATAGTGCTGTCTGGAGTATTATTGCTAAACCACGTTTCAGTAAAAACTGAAACTCAACAGTTTCTATTCTCACGCTGGGTAGCTTCCTGAAGTCAGATGCAGTCCAGTTTATTCTTGAGGCAGCAGGCATTAGCAATGAATAGTGACCTTAGAGCAGACCAGGTAGGGTTAGCCTTAAGCCTTTAGCCTATCAAGGACATCAGCTCACTTCCACTGCTTCTGCATCCTCACGCATCGGTTGCGGCACCTCCTCCCTGGTCCAAAGTGTCAGGAAATACTGCACTGCACTGAGAACTGCAGTGTCAAAAACATAAAATATTGTGAAAAACGTTATGTTTCACTGTCATATATTGTATATTCATTACATATAAAGTGAAATTTGAAGCCTTCTTAGTTATATCGCTAATCATTATGACTTATAGCTCATGAGTTGTCTGCACAGTAATATGATGGTCAGTAGTAGTGTTGGCACTGTGGGCAGCTGCTGGGCATCTCCATAAAGCTTGTCAGCAGATGGAAGCATGAAGTGCTCTAAAATCTCCTGGTAGATGTTGACTTTGGACTAAACACAATTGAGCAACAGCAGCAGATGACATGACACCTCAAACCATCACAGACTGCAGAAACTGCACACTGGACTTCAGACAGCTTGGATTGTGTGTCTCTCCACTCTTCCTCCAGACTCTAGGAGCTTGATTTACAAATGAAATCTGAAAAGAGGACTTTGGAGCACTGAGTAACAGTCCAGTTCTGGTTCTGCTTAGAGATACACAGTATATATACTGTTTAGAGTAATTTACTCAAACTCACAATCAAATTCTCTTAATTTGAGATTCTGGATTATGTGCCAAGTCCTACTGATCAACATTAACATTAAAAAAGGCTTGAAATATGTCACTTTATGTGCAATGCATATAAAGTATATGACATTTTTATGTTTAATTGTAAAACATTAAATAATTCAGTGTGTTCCAACTTTGAAGTTTGAATCAATTTCATAATCACTTTGGCATAACTAGTAAAATTTGAAGTGTAATTCCTTATTCATTCTTTTAGACTTTTAAACTTCTTGGGCTCAACTTCATTTTTTGGGGATTCTCCATTTGAGTCTTCATGGCCAATACATTTTTCTTCTTCATCTTCATCTTTTATACATTTGTATATTTTATACAGTAACTACATGAAATAGATAAGGAATGTTTTTTTAAAAAGATGTCTTCAAGTGATCAGCAAATATGATTTGTAATATAATAACACATAATTACAATTTAATGCTGAATGCTAAAAATGACAGCACTTTTCGTTTTTTAGTTCCAGAAATAATTCATTTCAGGCTTCACAGCAATAAAGGGGCGTAAAGTACCCTGTTTCCCCAAAAATAAGACAGTGTCTTATAATAATTTTTGCTCCCAAAGGTGCAGTAGCTCTTATTTTCAGGGGAAGTCTTATCCCATGAATAATTCACACTTATTGTTGAACAAAAAAATGAACATTTATTATATGGAGAGGAAAAAAAAAGAGTATTACAGAAAATATTTAGATACAGTTAAAGTTCTTAATGCAACTGTTCTTAACATTTTACTGCATTCTAACACTTTATGAACATATTTGCTAAAACAAGTAAATGTGCTTATAATCCACCTCACTTTAGTGAATGTTTAAAGTACTGAGCTACAAGTCCAAATGGCTAAAGGGTTAATGCAGCCACTATTAGCTTAGCCACAGCGCTAACATTTTCAGAGGAACAGCCTTTATCACTTTAATGACTCTTACCGGCCACCTCTCCGGACTTTGCAGATATATGACTTCTGTACAGTATGTTAGTCAGAACGCTGTGGAGGGACTTTTGGACAGCTTGCTCTTGCAGTATGGTGAGTGTAAACTCCCCTTCTCTGGCCACTGCCACTGAACTTTTCTTCTAAACAGTGTTCAATCTGATTGGTTCTTCCTGTTTTACTTTTTTAACATTTTTCCATTTGACAACAGCTGCTTCTTATATTTATTTTTTCTTATTTTGCTTTTGGTTTCAATGTATTATTTGGTTTATTTTAATTTTTATTTATCGACACCCGAGTTTGATCCCACAGCACAAAATTTTTGCTAGGTCTTACATATGTTCAGATTTATGCCACAAGAGGGTGCAGGACAGAAACTGAGTGCTTAGTTCTATTTGTTTGGGACTCAAACATCAAAATCAACACTTATTTTAACTGAAGATATGACACATGGTTTATGTGAAGCAGAATCTTTAATTAGCAGCTCAGAATAGTCGTAAGAGTAGAAATAAAAGGGTTTCAGCCTTCTCTAAATGAAAGGAATAGATCCAGACTATGTAAGATTTCTTCCACAAAACGTCTTATGCCAAGAAAAAAATGGAAAAAGTTACAGTTCCACTCAAACTTGTTTACTGTGAATGTAAATACAGCAAATGTCCAGCCCAATCAACCAACCTGAATCCCATTGAAAACCTCTGTGATGTTTAACATGTACATAAATTTGGTTTCTTTGCATGATTTGAGGTTATCTTTTTGGTTATGTTGACCATATTAATTTTCTGTAAATAAATGCTCTAAATCAGAATTGATTCATTTGGATTTTGGTAGTCAGTAGTGTATAGATATAGTTATTGACAAATGGCAAAACTAGAAGCTGATTATCTGATATTGGTATTATAGCTGTACATTTGTTATGTAATTGCTATATAAGTCATCAACACTAGTACTAGTTTTTGTGTTGATGTTCACTATATCTGAGCTTATTTAAATTCAAAGCACTTCTGACACATTGTAGTGTAGGTTTAGCTCGGCCTTCAGGAGTTCTCCTCCACCTTTATGTCAGGTTGGATGTAGAGGCGAGGCTGAAAGGCTGTTTTTTTTCTGCAGCTGGCGGGCTTTCTGTTCCCCAGCCGCTGGCCTGGACACGCCGGGGCTAACGGTCACGACAGCACGCTCTGAAGGAGCAGAGAGCGCTTCGAGACAAGCCGGAGTGTCTCCGACTGCGACAGGATTCAGCTGTGAGCATATTGGACAACAGCGAGGCCCTCGTGCTGCGCCATGCCATTTCCTGCAGGCTTCTCCTCCTGCTGTCTTCAAACACCACTTCAAACATGAGCAGCGTGCATTAGTGTTATGTGTGTGTGTGTGTGTGTGTGTGTGTGTGTGTGTGTGTGTCAGGGAGGGTGTACAAGTGTGTGTTGATCAAAGGTAACAGGACTTCCACACTGAGACATCAGCCCAGCGCTAGCTCCAAATCTGTCATCCACAAGTGTCCCAGCAGAGCGCCACCTCCGACAGAGTCAGCCTCCACAACACTGAAAAACTCACAGCCAGGAACACTGTTTCAGTATAGCAGCTCAAACACATCAGGACTTCTCTGCTTCTACTGGAAGTGAAATGATAGAAAATAAATTCTGAATGAGGGACACAATCCTGATATTGTTGAAGAGCCTATATCTACTTCACAAACATGCCTGCATAATAGAATCTGGTCATATATAGGCAGTGTGTTTATTATTATGCATTATGACTTGCACGAACCATATCACAAAAGAAAAAATACAAAGTAGCCTTTCTTTGCCCTCTTAACCATTAGAACCCCCAAGTGTAGCTGGGGCTGCATCCCACTTCTACCACCAACTGGAGCAGCTAGGAGCAAAGAGACTGAGCATTTTATGAAGCAATAGAGACTATCAGTGATCAGAAATATGTGGTACAGTTCAGTATAACTTATTTATCACTTGTTTCTTATTGAAACAGAAGTGGAAATCCTGTTGAAACTGTCAATAATATAATATTTAAAATTATTTTCCATCAAGTTGACTTTTGTTTCTCCAGAATATCCTATCTTCTGCTTAGTTTTTAGTACATACAATAAAATAAATGTTGTATTTTGATTGAAGTGTGATGAAAAGCTATTGCATGTACACAATTCTGTTATTTTTTGTGTCATGTTTTGACACAAAGGCAAGAGTACAGACTCAAATTTTCCATGTACAATGTAAACATAATCATCAGTCATGTAATTACACACATCACACTTTATTTTGAGAAGTCTTTAATCTTTGCTTCCACATCAGTGAAGGAACAGTGTTGAAACATCTGAATAGGTTTAGCAGTTCCACTGACATTTCAGAATAAAGTTATCTGATAATCTGTTGAATTCAGGTTCAACATCCTCAACACACTGTTATACACACACTGTTTACTACAGTCAACTACTGAATTTACGGACGGAGATTAAGATTAGGATTAGTACCAGGAAACAGGTTTAATACAGATCTCAACATCCTCAACACACTGTTATTCACACTACAGACAACTACTGCACTTATGGACTGAGATTAAGATTAGTAATAGGATTTGGTTTGAGATTAAGATCGTGTTGGGACTGGGGCCATTGTGAGAGTAAAATTAAGAGTTTTAGATAAGATTAAGGTTAGGATTAGGTCCAGGTTAAGGATGAGGATTTGGGTTGAGATTGAAATAGGGCTAGAACTGGGACCAGGATGAGGATTAGGATTAAACTTTTGATTGAGATTAGCATAGAGTTAGGACTGGAGCTATTGTGAGGGTTAAAATTAGAGTTTCAGATAATGTTACGGTAAAGATTAGGGCCAGGGTGAGGATTAGGATTGGGGTTGAGATTAAAATAGGGCTAGAATTGGGGCCAGGATGAAGATTAAGATTAAACTTTAGGTTGAGGTTAAGATATGGTTAGGACTGGGTCTACTTTGAGGGTTAAGATTAGATTTTGATATGCAATTAAGGTTAGGATTAAGACCAGGGTGAGGATAAGATTTAGAGTTTGGGTTGAGATTAAGATAGGGTTAGGATTTGCGCTATTTTGATGTTGAGATAAAATTAAGGGTAAGTGATGGTTTGTTTTGAGGATAAGTTTTGGATTAGTGTTAGGATTAGATTTGTTGTGCAATTGTAGAAAAATTTAGATTTATTTACAATATTGTCCAGATGCAGTGAAAATATAGCCATTACATTTACTATCCATCATCACCAGTGAACCAAGTATGTCGTCTGAGTTTGTGTAATGTTGAAACTGTGAAATACTGGGCAATCTGAGAATTATATATATATATATAT
>BRDA01051030.1:2444-21306 GCA_036984385.1 Crenuchus spilurus
CAGAGAGCGAGCGAGAGAGAGAGCGAGAGAAAGAGCGACCAAGAAAGAGAGCGAGAGAGAGAGCGAGCGAGAGACTGAGAGAGAGAGCAAGCGAGAGAGAGAGAGAGAGGGAGAGAGAAAGAGAAATAGAGAGCGAGAGACAGAGGGAGAGAGAAAGAGAGAGAGTGTGAGAAAAAGAGAGAAAGAGAAATAGAGAGTGAGAGAGAGACTGAGAAAGCGAGAGAGAAAGAGAGAGAGTGAGCGAGAGAGAGAGGGTGAGAGAAAGAGAGTCCGAGAAAAAGAGAAATAGAGAGCGAGAGAGCGAGCAAGAAAGAGAGCGAGAGAGAGAGAGAGAGCGAGAGCGAGACAGAGTGAGAAAAAGAGAGTGAGCAAGAGAAAGAGAGAAAGAGAGCAAAAGAAAGAGAGTGAGAGAGAGAGTGAGAGAGAGAGAGCGAGAGAGAGCGAGAGAAAGAGCGAGAGAGAGAGAGAGAGAGAGAGAAAGAGAGAGAAAGAGAGAGTGAGAGAGAGAGCGAGAGAAAGAGAGAGAGCAAGAGACAGAAAGAGGAGAAAAGATAGTGTAATATCATGAGGATACTCCTCATGTTTTCTTTGCACACAAATACACAAAACGTCTAAATGAGTGGTAACCGGGTTATAAGTGGGATTCAAGGTGTCCAATTAAACTAAATAGACTTGCTGGAAGAAACTCCGCTTTACCTTCAAGTCATCTATTAACTTTGTATAACAAAACACCTCAGCAGCCGTTTTCACTTATTCACGTCAGTATACCTCACATTCTGTTTACGGCTAAATAAACATGGCTATGAATGAGAAAGTGTGCTCAGCTTACATGACCGATTATCTAAAATCACCAATTATGTCACAAACAGCCCCATAATCAGCTCTGGGTAAAACCTTCACCTGGTGTAGATTACGTGAAAGCTTCAGTTATCCAAAAGTGCTTCTTCTACAGCATAACTTGTGAAACATACAGCAAGACGGCCTTCTCATCTGCCTTTAACTCAGTGCTGTACATCCTCTAAACGAGCAGCCACTTAATTGACATCATGAAACAAATCAAGTGCTTGATTATTTCAAATCGATCAAAGTGGTCCCACGGAATCAAGTGGCATTTCTTTGCATCCTTTGTCTTTTGTGAAGCCAGGAACGCGTGAAGCGCTGAGGGAAGGCTATAACGCTGCCTCATTAATGTGCGCCTTCGTTTTCATTTTCCAGCCGCTGTCCTTTTTATGTCAGCAACACACGGCCGAAGTAGTACATTTATTTATTTTTTTCCCTGCAAATGAAAAATGTGCGGCGAGGTCCGCTGACAAAAACAGGCACCCTGGAAGCTGGCGCTTTGTGCTTTGCAGATTAGAAGCTCCGTCATTCCACCATGCCCCCTCTGGACTGGAGGGAAGAAGGAAAAGTGTGTTTTTTCCTCTCTTTCCCT
Source organism: Crenuchus spilurus (assembly GCA_036984385.1). Classification (NCBI taxonomy): domain Eukaryota; kingdom Metazoa; phylum Chordata; class Actinopteri; order Characiformes; family Crenuchidae; genus Crenuchus; species Crenuchus spilurus. The sequence goes on from BRDA01051030.1 coordinate 3,877, forward strand.
CTCCCCAAGGCAATTTCAGCACTATTTCTATCCCAAAGCAGCAGATTTCTGCGCTCGTCTGAAAGCGTTTCCAAAAGCGATTGTGCTGTTGTAACGCAGACTAAAGCTCTAATTACATTTTTGGGCTCGATTAGCAGAAGTCATAATTATACTACCTTTATTATGCAAATTAATGGGCTGATTTCAAAGAATTAATTACCCTTGTCCAAAGTTTGATTAGTAAATGAGTGTTTTCTGGTTCTGGGAATTTCTCTTGCCCTGTTTCGGGGATGACAAAACCAATGTGTACCGAATTGAACATTTCAGACCAAGGAGCCTAAAAGGAAAAGCAGAAAAAGCTACAGATTGCCTTCCACGCCTTCTAATCAATGAACAGCACTTCATAATCGCAAAAGCTCATTTCCATAGGCTCACAAAAAGCATCTCTCTTTTTTTCCGCAGCACACGAGTGCCTTTAATTGGAGCCCTTTGCGTCACTTATCTGATAGGAGCGACATAATTTAAAAGTCTTTGTTGCCTTTAACCTCCACGCAAACGAGTGAAAGAAGCAGAGCGAAGTCGTTCGTGTTTAAGACAAAGGCAGAGCTCAGTGCTTCCTGCTTATTCTGACAGAGTCCAGACAAAAGCCCAGCAAATGAAATGCAAGAGCAGGCAGGGCACAATAGGCCATCTGAATGAGCTGGAATGAGTTAGCGGAATGGGGGGGGGGGAAGAGAGGATGAAAAAGGACACCCTTAAAAAGACCCAGTGGATTAGTAGCCAATGGACACGGCCCAATTTCGAAACCTGAATGAGCACTCTCAGGCCAATCAAACTCAATCAAACCAAACCCTTGACTTCTACCAGTGGCTGACCTCGAACAGAAACATATTCTTTACCTCAAGTTCATTACCACAAGACATAATCACATGTGCTCTTCTATTCACACCAATACAATCACAGAACAAGGGCATCAATTAGGATGAACAAGCAAGGTGAAGGTTATTGAGGCTAACAATCTAAAAAAATCAATGACATACATTTCAATTGTCATGTGTTTGCTAATACAGTCATATCTGAATATTATGTCATGTGACATGTATAAATAAGTGAGCACACCAGTCAGTTGTAACAGAGTATAAAACCATCATCATGGACAAAGAATGTGATGTCACTGATGTCCAAAAGGACATTATAATAGGGTACCAGGTGAGTAATGACAAACAGGAAGTAGGAGAGCTGATCAGGTGACTGGCTACTTTATACTTGTACATCGGCAGCTGTGCACTGTATACATAATAAGACAATTACGTCTTAATTACAATTATGTACACAGCAATTAAAAATCAGCTAAAATGTCATAATCATGACACCCCTATTACTGATGAGATGCCCTCCATGCATATTGTATGCACAGTCACAGCACAATATTATGACCAGAGTGTCCATGCCATGACATCTAAGCCAAGGCCGGTTATTCCATCTGTTGCATAGGTCGTAATATTATATGACCATGTGATGCCAGTAGCATGCATTACTTTGTTATTGCATAAACTGGTGTTTGATGTAAACATTAGATTGTGTTACTGCATCAATTCTCAAAAATACAGTTATTGAATAGTTAACATGTAAAGAGTGGCAGTTCACTGTGTGCTGTGTTTAAACTCTCAAAAACTACATTAAGGTGTTGTAATCTATCTTCAGCCATTAGACTCTTCCAGTCCGATGTATACAAGGAACATAAGGATGAAAAATGATGAAATATGAAAAATTTAACCGTAACCCCTGTATGATGCATACAGTGCCATATAAAATATGGAATATAGTGAAAAACTTAATTGTTCATAATTTAATTCAAAAAGATGTTATTATGTTATTCAATACATGTAAAACAACATTTCAAGCATCTTTTGTGTTTTAGTGTGAATCTGTTTGGCGTATAGCTCATGATCAGAAATCCAGTTTTATGCATTTACTGCATGACACACTAAACTGTTCATAATATTCTAATTTTGGGAGATTAGTACTTGTACTGTATCAACAGGTTCTTGCCAATATGCAGCCCTACTTTAAACTGTATCATATTATATTAGAGATATAATTAATATTTATCTAAATTACTAAATTTGGGGTGTTTTGGAGGAGCGAGTCAGGAAACGGTTTCCTCCACCAGCATCACGTAGTGACCTGACCACTATCCTGCAAGAAGAATGGCTTAAAATCCCTCTGACCACTGTGCAGGACTTGTGTATGTCATTCCCAAGACGAACTGATGCTGTATTGGCCGCAAAAGGAGGCCCTACACCTACTAATAAATTATTGTGGTCTAAAACCAGCTGTTTCAGTTGTCTAACCCCTGTATATTGCATTAAGTATGTAACACAAACCTGTTCTCTATAATAACTTGACTTGATCTCACTTAATGCTTTAGAGATTAGCTAGCTAGCTGTTCCAAAAGACTCCCAAACATTACAGTAATTACTAACCAAGAGCTCATATGAATCAAAAGGATTATAATTAGATTCACATCAAGGCCAAAACCAGTTAAAAAGATTGCAGAAGCCTAGTGAAGAGGATGTGATGCTAGCACTGCATTAGAATACAAGTCACTACCTACACTCTTAAAAAAAGATGGTTCTTCAGTGAAGAAAATTATTCTATTTACAACCATGAACACTCAAAGACCCTTTTGCATGATTGAAAGGTTCTTCAGATTGATGATGAATGTGTTGTAGATGGTATAGAAGCTTTTTGGAAAAGCTCTGCTACTGTTGCGATGTCAACTTTGTAATAGTAGAGGAACTTTTTGGTGCTTTGTAGAACCATTTTCAACAATCTTTTATGGAGAACCATCTACAGCACATTCTTCATCAATCTGAAGAACCCTTTAATCATGTGGTTCTTTGAGAGTTTGTGGTTGTATATATAATCACTTTCTTCACTAAAGAACCCTTGAAGAACCGTCTTTTTTTAAGAGTGTATAATACAATACGTAAGCAAATACAACAGGTGAGCAATATGAGCTGTTCTAAGATTACAAACCTCCATCACACATTTGTCCTTATTTCTTGTCCCAGGCTTTGTGAAGGTGTGAGGTTGCTGGGGAAAATCGCTGCTTTTGAATGCCAACATTACACTTGAAAGCATGTCAGGATGTATTATGGAGTAGATTATACACAGCCCTTTCAAGACAGATGAAGGAAACGGCGGATATAGAGAAGAGGGTGGAGGGGGGCCAGAAGAGAATCACTAAAACTCATGATACCATGAAAATGTAAACATAGAAAAGCAAATTACTGTGAAGCTGCTAGTATAGGGTTACTAAGCTTCTTTTCGCCCTTCTGTTGAAGTAATCCTGCACGTCTTGATTAAAACGTCCTCCAAAAGGAACAGATAAGACTGGAACAACATTCCAAGCTCTATAGCTTGTTCTCCAGCAAGGGGTGGATCAGTGCAGGACTTGATAAGAGTAGGTTCAAGTAGAAATAAAGCCTGAGCCAATCCCTCAGACCTGCAGAACGGAGCCAGTTTGTACCTGCTAGCCTGCATGCAGCTCAGAGCTGGAAGACATAATCGTAGTAATGAGTGAGAACGCCAAACAAGGCAGAGCTGTAGCGGTAACCCTACTGGACCTCGAGGATCTGGCTCCTCAGCTGCCCCGTCTTTCATCTCTGCAGATCAGCCAGCAACACAATATTACAATTAGCATGCTGATTAGCACCTGCCCTGGCTCATGGGGAATGACAGGGGCTAATGACAAAGTGGGCCAGCGTTGTATGTCATGTTCATGGGTAAATATCAACCACTCGGTATTCGGCACACAGGCTTGCATGGCCTCGCTGCTAAGAGGGATCGCTCTGTTGCGAAGCCAGTGGACACTACTGCCTCTCATTATTGCGTCTATTTAAAAAAATTAAAATTAGAGCTGTAAACAAAGAGCATCAAAGCACTCAGATCATCCAGTTGTGGTTTAATGAGGAGTTTCTACAAAATAACCCCTTCTCGCCAATGCTCACCATGCATCTGGGAGATGCAAAACGAGCTCTTGTCTGAGAAACGTTCCTGAAAAGAGCTAAGAAGAACATATAATGGAGCAAGAAATGAACCTGCTTGCTTTGAAAGGATAGACAAGTGCTTCGTGAGCTGCCAAAAAGGGAGTACCAATCGTTTGCGTGGACTTCTAATATAGTTTTTGGAGCTTTACTGAAATTAGGTGCGAAGAGCAGGCTATCTTTTACCACAGCTTTGTTGCATCACCAGCCTCGCTGCTTCCAGCAGATCGATAGCTGGTCAATCTCTTGGCAGGGAGAACGCATCGATTGGGTTCTTTAGGCTGTACAACCTTTAATCTCCTGAAACGTCGCCAAGCCCCCCGGTGCTTCGAACGCGCTTTACACCGGACCATGCAAAAAGCCGTGCTAAAGCTAAACAACTCGGGGAAATCTATCCCAACACAAACAATCCCTCTTTCTGTTTGTGGCTGAGGGGCAAGATGGGATGCTTCCATGGGGCAAGTACATAGTGAAAAACAACATCTCAGACATCTATAACTGATGTCTGTATTTCTGGGCAAATTATTTCTACATTTCTAGGCTGGCGATGGACGAGCCTCATGCTACTATAGCAAAAAAAGTGTGCTTCTGCAGTCTACATGCAAAAATGATGGTTATGTCCTATTAAGCTCGCCTGTAGCCACTACTCTCATACCTAACAAATCATTGTGGACTGCATTATCCAAACCCTCTGTAGGACTGCTAAGAGGAAGGCCATTATTATCATGAAAGAACAGAATAAAGATGATGCGTCATAATATGCTCTTTTGAGGCTGTCACAAAAAAAGGCTGAGGCCACGTTAATGAATATGAACGCTGCACCAATTTGGAGAAGACAGAAAATAAAGCACATGCTACTAATGTGTCAGCTGATGTGTACAGAAACCCATGTCAGAAATAACCAAGAACAAATTGCAAATATTTCTCCGTATTGGACATTTTGCTCCAAAATAATAGACCAGTACAGAATTCAGTATCACTATTTTTGAATATAAGTGCCAAGAAGTTGTTTCCGACTCCTGGATGGTGTTTTTCCAGAACATCCTGTATTCTGTTTGGATCTTCAGACTTCATAATGGCTCATAGTTCTTCTCATAATGTGTCCAAAAAATGAGATATTCTAGTTATTTGGGCTTCCTGTGAAAGGTGAGCTTTAAGGATCTCTCAAAAATCTCCTCCATCATCAAAATTCAAACGCATCAATATTCTGTCCTGCTTTTATTGTCCAGCTTTCACATCCATAAAAACTGACAAAAAGACAACAGTCTGGACTATTCTAGTCTTTGTTTGAAGATACGTTTGCTAGACAACATGACCATCATCCATAGACAAACCTGAACCAAGTCTAATTGCTATTGTGATTGAAGTTAAAATGCTGTGTAGGATGTAAATGTGTGTGTTACTTTCACATCATGACAGTTGGGGTACAAATTGTGTTATTTTCTACCCTGATGGTAACAAAGACATTGTGATATTCACTTGTGTTGACAGTATATGTATGACTAAAACTAACATTAATTTTTGCAGGTCAAACATTCATGTGAATATTTTATTTAGCCTACCAATCAGGCTACAGGGGTGCCCAATCCTGGTCATGGAGATCTTCCACCCACCACCCTGCAGAGTTTCAATCTTAATCTACACACACCTGAATCTGGTAAGGAAGGCTTTCAGGGTCACATGAACCTCAGGTGTGTTGGATATGATCTCCAAACCCAGAGCTGGGCACTTCCTCTGTAGAGTTCATCAGTTTTTGAGATTCAAAATTCTGAAATTATTGCCTATTTTACACAACTGCAATAATTTAACATTCCCACAATGACCAAGATACATCAGATTGGAGCTGCTGAGTAATGACAGACAGGAAGCAAGAATGCTGATCAGATCATATGGCCAATTTAGGCTTGATTGTTAATAGGTGTCCACAGTACACAAAATTAAAGACAATTAAATCTTAATCGCAATTATTTATACAGCAATTAATCCTCAGCTAAAGTGTCTTGATCACAACAACCCTATTATAAATGAGCCGTCCAGATTCTGCATGTACGTGATGTGAGTGATGTCCAAAAGAGCATGATAATAGGATACCAGGTGAAGGGTGGTAGTATCTCAGAAACTTTGTGGGATGTTCTAGAGCCATCATAAAATGGACTTCTTGTACAGTGAGTGTTCCCAAAAGCATAACAGTTGTGTCCCATGGACCACTGATGCCAGACAGGATCGACAACTCCAGGAAGTGGTAATGAGCAACACCACAGTGGTCCAGTTAACCTCTATAATGAACACAGGAGCACTAGGTCTTTGATTTGTAATCTTCACTTACTTTTATGGACTTAAATATACTGAACATTAGGACCAGAGAAGGGACATGTACCAACTGGGCCAATATAATTTGCTCATTACCCCAGACGCTTGCAAATCTATGAAACTCCACTCTTTATTTCCAGCCTTCTATTTTCCCTTCCTAGACTGCTCTTCTTCTCCCCTGCTCCCATCTGTTGAGAATATATAAAGAAGCGGAGTGCATTATTTAGCAATTAGCAAAGACTGTACTAAGTGGGTGACTTTAATGATCTATAAAATCATTTTTAGTGCGAACGTTTATTATTGCAGCAGTGATGTACTGGACCAAAAGCAGAGACCTAATATAGTTTATTAGTTGGCACAAAATGCGGCACATTAGTTGGGTATTAATTTTGAAATACTGGAGAGACTTACTGGAAACATAAGATAATACAGCTTTTAAAATACGCTGCACAAAAGTGAGAAAGAGAGAGGGTTATGCTGTTGTTTGTTGTTTAACATGCAAATATTATCAGAATTACATGAACTGTTGAGCTTTCAGTATTAGTCATAATAACCCAAACAAAGCTGTCCATGTTATCCAGTAATCAGAGTGGCTCAGCAGACTAAGGCGCTGTCACTATGATCTGACGAGCCATTGGCAGCCAGTGCCCGAAAGAGCAAAAATTGGCCGTGCTCTCTCTGGGCAGGTAAGATGGCGATCTCTCCCCAAACACTACTAAGTAATATCGGCTTGCTCAGGTGTCTGCCAGGCGATCCATCAGAACTGGGGATCCTGCACTTTCCTCCGAGCACATTTGCTGCCCGGCGGCGATGTATCAGCAGAAGTTCAAAAATAGGCGGAGCTTACTTCACATGCATCGGAAGAGGCCTTTGCTAGTCTGCACCCTCCTAGAGTCAGGGACATTACAAGTGATAGGGAGAGTCAAAAAATTTGTGGGTCAATTGGCTACTAACACATTGGGGTGAAAATTTGGTAAAAAAAAAAAAATAAATAAAAAAAAAGATAAAGAATAAGAATAAAATACATAAAACAATAACGAGCCAGAATATAGCCTTGTTTATTATTAAATACTATTTAAAGTCTCCCTATTTTAAAGCTCCTGTTAAGATGGCTTTAAATGTATAAAAGTTGTTCTAATGCGCAGACACACATACATATATGGATATACACACACGCATGTGTACATATATAAGCTCAGTGTCAACAAATTGTGGGAGACACCAAAGTTGAAGTAAACTATCCATCATAGAAGATCGAGTATCTGCAGCAGAAGTTTTTGTGGAGCATCAGTCTATAAAAAGCTTCAGAAATAAAAGGTTGTCATGGAAAACCTTCAATCAAATAGACCCCAAACTTTTGAGCAGTATGTATAACAATGTAATAGCAGTTAAAGTCTCTGAAAAGTCTGAATTGCTGGCTGCTCAGAGCTGTGAGGGTGTGTCAGATCTCCCTGTTAACACAAATCTGTCATCACTGCTGCGGTTCTTCACCAACATTGCTTTGCTTTTAGCAAACCCGAGTCAAGTTAGGATGGTCATGAATGAACATTTATCTTCAGGCTGAATATGCTCTGCATGCTCTCTCGACCCTGTTTTTTCTCCTAAAACGTGACAACGTGACACATAAGCCCTATTAGTCTGGTTTTATTTAACATTGTGCACATCTCCTCAGTGTTTGAACTCCTGTATCCGGACAGAATTAAATTAACTACCAGATTGAGTTTCTGGGATGCATCATTTATTAACTCGCGCCACATGAACATCATCACACATTATAGCCGTGATTACAGTCACTCCTTTAATAAACCTCAATAAGCTAGTATCTTGTCTTTCTTATGGATTTTAGTCTCCACATAATGCTTATATGGCACAGTATGGATTGGAAGATCATCCATTTAGGCCGAATGGATTATTAAACGACTCTACAAAAGGATTAATACATTTTGATTTATGATTGGTGAAGGGTTCTGATAGATTTGTGCACTAAATACATAAAAAAAATCTTTACTTTTCAATGCAAGACGACATGCTTGGTAAATCATAAAGATTTGTATCTGGACGGGACTAAAATGATCAGACTGGCTGTGATTTAGCTAAAAATAAAAAAGGTAGATCATTCAGTCTTTCATTTTCAAGTGGAAACTCCCATTGTTGCATCTAAGCATAAATAAAATACAGGAGCTCCTGTAAACAAAGAAATTACCCCAGGACCCCATGTACATATCATGCAATTCAAATAGAAATATAGAGCTGGATGATTGTCTATTATTGATGCCGCCATCAGATGATTATATTTAAACAATCAGCCTGTGCTCACAAAGCTGTTAAATCAAAAATGTAACATTGACAGGCACATTTGCGGGCAGCCTTATCAGTGTGGTATCAGTATTATATACTGATTTAATACTTGATATTTCTATATTTTATATATATACACTACTAAATATACTTATACTATGCTTATTATATACTTGATCCACCAAGATCAAGTATCGGCACGTCAACTCTATAAACACTAACATCCATTCAACCTTGCCTTCTGCAACACAGAACCTGGGCTACACATTTTCTATCCAACTTTCTCAGATTTCCATCAACCTGAAACATCTGTAATTTGTACTGTCCTGTCCGGGAAGCCTTAATTCATTAATTCACTAAGCATTGTGCGTTGGGAGGGTGATGTGGCCTAGCCATACAGACCTTTACACATGAAACAGCATGGAAGAATAGCACCCTGCCACTTTTCACCACAGGTGCTTTACACGGACACATCAGCTTGCCCTCTCAATGACTCCAAAAAGCTGAAAAACACAAGATTGAAAACTACACAATGCGGCAAACTCAAAAGTTCTACAGATCCATCTGGGTCAGGAGCATAATGACTGTTTATGTCCTCCCATGAGATGTGTAAAGATGTGTGTTAGTGTGTAAAATTCATACACAAGCTCAACAGTGACATTTCTATGATGGCTTAAACAAGAATTTTGGAAAGCTCCTGTTAGCCTCGTCATAGATGCAGTACTCTTAGTACTTCATGCCAGCTATAGTGCTCTAGAATTATAAACGTCATTAGATTTAATTACTCCAATTATGACCAAATTGAAGCAGAAACATGTGGGCACACTGAAACAGCAAAGCAGAGATACAGAGCACAAACACAGTACATTAAACAACTCAAAATGAACCACTGTCTGGCAGAGATGTATCATAACTACGTTTAACCTCCAGCTAACATGCATGGGAATAAAAACTCTACAGTACCTCAAAATGAGATGCTACTCTTATGACTGAAAATACTGTAAATAATGTAAATAAGGCTGTGTACTGCCTAGAACCTGTGATACCAAACATATCATTATATCATACCACATGTGACTGATTATTTCCAGATATTCTGTTGTAGATTTGCTGGTGTGCGGAAGGTCATTGTCTTGCTGCATGGCCCCTCCACCACCATACTTAACAGCTGGTATGAGGTGTTTGTCCTGATATGCTGTGTTTGGTTTTTGTTGTTGTTATTGTGGTTATACTGTTATTCATCTAATGTTAAACTCCTCTCATTTTAAAACTCTCTATGGATCCAATCTTTTATATGTCCTGACGTGAAAAATTCTGAGAATGTCGTGTAGACTGAGATTGTTACCACTGCTGGTAGACCTATATGACTGTACACTTCCATACACCTGCAAATTCAGCAACTTCCTTCACAATATGACCTCTGACACCCAAATACAATCATAAACATCTGCTTTGTGACCCATTGTCACACATTGAATGAGACATTCACTGCACTGTACCACCTCTTCTACATCTATGATTGGTGTCACACACCCCACAAGTATGTATAGCCTGATCGTCCTTATCCAGCGCCATCTGCAGGAGCCTGAAGTAACTACCCCCTTAAACACACAAGGTGACTAAGTTTGCCTGGGGAGCATAACATGCTACATATAGCATTATGAATCCAATTTTACTGCACATCACTGCTCTTTTTGCATGTCTGAATGTACTGAACTGGGCATCATCCCAGCTCATTACTGCCAACATTTAGAAGATTTCCTTTTCACAGACCCAGCTGATTATTTTCAGTAACCAAGCTGCTCCATAATATCCTGGTTTCCAAGAGTCTCGCAGTGCAGGAACTTTGTTACAAAAAAATAAACTCTTCAAAAGGACCAAGCGAGGTTAGGAGTCTGCTCTCATGGGATTGCAGCTGTGCAGGCAAGGGTATCGAAGCATGAATTATCTATTAGTGTGACTGATATAACAGCAGGGGACCTATTTTGAAACTGAAAATAGACATATATATCATGAACCGTAAGCTGTATGGCACTTTCGGTGATACCACAAAGCCTTAAAGAGTTCTTCAGTTGCCATGGCTGCCCGGATGATTGGTGATTTACTGCTGGCATCGCTTCTGAAATGTGCCAGTTTGTCACGAAACGCCAATTCTACAAAAATTCCAATTTCGCTGCACGCTTCTCCCAACTAAGCCTTAAAAAGAAGAGAAGAGAAAAACAGAATGTCCATCCTAAAAGGTGCAAAGGTAAAAATAAAGCCCCTCATTCCAAATCCCGCTGTGCGCCTCTACCTTCACTGTAACATGAAAACCACTATGGGGAAGAGAAAGCCAATCGAAATAGATTTTTCAGACAAATTTAGAGGAATTGCTGCGAGTGGTAGGAAGTATCTGGGGGGATCTGCTGAGAGATTCAGTCTATCCATAAGCTCAGTCTCCGGCTCAGCCTTTGTAGTTACAACACGATGTGAAAAGGTTAAGGGTGGGTTCAGAGAGAAAAAAGAAAAGATAACATACTCACTGGGACTTCACTTACAGCTCTGTGCATTTACAAACGAGCTGGTCACAAGCTGTGGAAGTGGACAAAATTCACTGTCTATGCCAGAAAATGAGTGCTTATACTCATTAAACACAACATATACTGACAAAACAACAAATTCTACCATATGATAGAGGGATGACCTTCTTATAGTGCTTTTCTAGACAGTCAAGATATGTCTGGAGTCCAATTTTTGCTTATTTAGCTTTGAAACTTTGAGTTATTATTAGAGGCTATTGTTGCTAATAACACACCAGAACTCAATAGTCACCTAAACAGCTCAGTTGACTCTGTCAAAGACCATCATCAATACTTCTCTCCACCTCCTACATCCAGATCTTAATTTAGGTCTCAAAGACTTGTCAATGTGAATATGCATGAGATGTTCTGTGATGTATAACAACCAGGCTATTTGGGTGACTATTGAGACTGAGTGTTATGCAATGATAGCCTTGCAACTCAAAATCTAAATTCAATTTAGAGTCTAAACATCTTGGCCGATGTCTAAATGTGATTTTTGACTGAACATCTCATTGGTAATGGCAGAGTGTGTATCAAACAGCCTTTGTAAGGATTTCTGGGATATGATTGCTGATAACAGAATTTGAGGGTGAGGATAGTATTTTACTCTAAAATGACACTCTAACCAAGCTCCACCATCTACGAGAGGTGAATTTTCAGAGATATACACCACCGTGCAAAAGCTATGCATTCTGATGTATCCTCCAACATACCTTCCTCCCATTCACCTCTATCTGCTTTATGCTCATTCGGCTTGGTTTTCACATACTGTGTCCTGAACTGTAATCCTCCGATGCTACAGCAATTTCCTCTTTACTTGACCCAGAAAGCAGAGCCATCCTATCTCTGACTTATGTCTTGTTACTGTGCTGGGGAAACGCCGTCTGACCCGAAAAAAAAGAGCACATCCAGATGGTTGGTGCACCCAAGCTCATGTCTGAAGCCCAAATATGTCTGGTGTCTGCACAGTTGGGGGGCAAAGAGAGAACCATGTGATAACAGGATTAACAAATTCAGATTTAAAAGATTTCCCTCCCAAATTCCAATGCAGAGACGGATTCTTACTGGGAGAGACTGGTTTTCTCAAAACTCGTCATTTGTCTTATTTGCAGACACTGATTTCCAAATCTTACTTTATCTTCAGAGCTCCACCAATAAGAGAACATGCTATTTCACTCCTACAGCAGCCAAATACATGATTAAGCAGATTTTCATTTATGGTAAGCCACATGGATAAAGTGGTCACAATGCTGAAAGGCAAGATTACAGTGCAAACACAAAGCTACTTTAGTGCTTTAGTACTTTGAGTAGTCACATTTACAAAAAAACATCTTAAGCGAACAGCTTTTAGAACATTATGTAGTCTCCCTAGAGACAGTCCAATCAGTGTTATCAGGGGGCACAGCCCAAATCATCACAGAGCCGGATTAGCACGACGCCAAGACAAAAACTATTTTCCAACGGCATATTTTTACAAAAAAAAAAATCATTCCTGTATGTGTAATAAATTATCATTATTCTGAGTTCATTTGTTACTCTAAACTTATCACATAGTATTACTTCAGTGATGTCATATCTCTGAATCAGTACGTTAACACAAAAACAACATATAAATGCTAATTTATGTTAATTTAACAAGATTATGAGAAGTCATTATGATATGTTTCTATTTGTCAATCCATTATGAAATGGTAAAAATGCTGAAATGTTGTAAAACAATAACCCAAACATAAAAGGATTATGGAATGGATGTAAAAAATTTGAGGTTGAAGCTGATATTTAGCATTTTTCCAATAGACAACTGAACTTTTCAAGTTGATACAAGTGTTGTTATTATCCATGTGCAACACATTATCTGATGCAAACATAATAAACACTTCTTTATTCTGGCCCAGTACCCCTTCCACCTTGCTATTTGACTGGCAGAAATGTGGAGCACATGTTGAGTAAATTCACTACAGCTGGGCGATACAGCCAAAAATGTTATCACGATAATTTTTTTCTATATTGATCAAACTCGATAATTATCATGATATAAAATTTTATAACACTGTCCTAGTTTTAAACATCTTTCTAAAAACATCAGACTAAATACATGAAATGTTACTATTTAAAATATTAAATTGTTTATTGCCAGAACATAATATTGTCGTGTCCGGCTGGACGCGTTGAAAGGTTGGATGAGAAAGACGTTCACAGTCGTCGCTTTATTGTTGAAACTTACTATGATTGCTGTCAGCCGCAGCCACTCCAAAATAACAACAGGCTAGAGAGCCAAGCTAACAGGCTAATGCTAACCCTCCGGCTGATACACACACACACACACACACACACACACACACAGGAGGTGCCCCCCTCCTTCTCCTTCTCATACAAACAGACGAGCACACAGTGACATCAAGCTCTCTCGCCCGGCCCCACTACGCTCTCCTCCAATCACAGCTTGTCTTAAACACAACAGTGCATTTTAGCAGTGCTGGTGAGGAGGAGCTAACAAGCAGCAGTATTAGACTTCTGAACTCACTGTCAAGCTGCTTAGACATGAAATGGAAACAAACGTTAATGCTTATCGAATTCTATTGTCCCGGCTTATCATCATCGAGGGAAAACTTATCGTTAAAAATAAATATTTTTAAAAATCGATATTGTTTTATCGCCCAGCACTAGTTAACACTGCAATGATCAAATTTATAGTAAATAAGTATGGGTACCAATTATCATATATCTGTGTCCTTGATTAATAATAATCATCATCGTTTAGCAATGTAACAATTCACTGATCTGTATCACTGTACTGACCAAATGAGCACAAACAAATGCATCAATATGACACAAAAATACTGATTTAAGTGTCCATTTTTTGACTTATTCCAACATTATTCATCTCTACACACTCCTACATGCAGTTGTGTACAGATTGTGACACCTGAGGAGCAGTTAAGGATGCCTTGTAACAGGGATCAAACCAGCAACCTTTCACTCCCACCAAACATACTGAGCATCATCTATTAAAACGACTGTTTCTGCCGTTTAAGACCATTTTCACACCTTGTTTGGTGTTTCAGACTTTGTGAAAAGTCTGAATTGGAATTGGTGGTCAGAGTGACCAGATTACAGAATATCAGTTTAAAAAGATGACAAATGTAATTACAGGCTTCAATGAAGCAAAATGCAAAAAACAAAAATGATAAACTGACCTAAAGAGTCTTTTAGAGCATTTCACACAGCAAGCTAGATTTAATCAGCAAAACTCAAGAGCCTAAAGAAGCTAGAAGCTTTCATAGGGATGAAATAACAGATTTGGGGGCCAATCAAGAATGCAGTTAAGTTATTTTTTCACAGATATTATAGGCAACAAACTTGAGTTGTGGCGTCTATGAAAGAAATGCCTGACTGAGTGTACCTGCAAGATTACAGCAGGTAATTTTCTGTCCTTAATCAGTTTTGAGTCACCATGGTTTGTAGAAATGCCTAATGTGACTCTAATCGTTAAATGTAATCCTGACGTGTCTCGGATAACAGCGCAACACAAGAAGCACAGCCCCTCGAGGGCATACGACGGACTCACAGATCAAAACTTGGTGGCTATTTTTAATCTCTTGTTGACCTGAGGGGTTACATTTTTAGAACACTGACATTTTTTTTGATACTGTTTAGATGAGCAACGAAGAACATCCATATGGGCTTACCACACTGCTTTCTGACAGACACTGAGAGATTACAGCATGACCCATTTTGCTTTATCAAGAACATTCCCATCATTTGATTTAAGCTAGGTTGGGACAAGCCAGGGCAAATGGCTGCCCTCATTCTTTATAAAGTAAGGATTACTTCTTTTTTCCCTTCGGGCCTGGGAATGTTGGAGTCACATTCACAATGAATTTCAGAGTAGGAGAACAAACGTAGGAACAAAGTATCCCCCATCTAAGCCCTTTATGATAAAAAAAGATATGAAAAACAAATTACTACTACTGCAGTCACACTGCTATGCATTGCATTTGCACAGTATACTGTAATATTAATAATAGTTCCATATCTATTCAGCACAGAGGCTTACAATCATGCCTTTTTATACTGTAGGAAAGTGATTGAGCAACATTTGATGCTCAGGATCACAATTCCAGCACATTCTACTAGCCAAAGTTACAGCATAAATAATATTGTACCCCTTTAAGTTAATACAGTTTTCTGGCGGAGGGGGGTCTCTTGCCAATTTTATTTTTGCAAAAATACCTCACTGACTACACAAAAAAGCACCCATGCTCACCTTTTAACAGCCCTGTTCAGAACGGCAGGTTTGAGTGCCTGTTCTTTACTCAGTCCATCCCCCTCTTCAACAGGGAGATTCTAGCCAATGAGGATTAGGCTCCGTCATTGACTAGCTCAGTTCTGTATGTTTGTTAGTTTTTTATTAATTCAAAGTGACATACCACTGTTCTAGGAGCTGTTTACAGGAATACTCAGATAAAGGCGGGGCTGAGGTCACTTCTTGTATAATAAGGGGCACAACAGTTTTCAGACCTAGGCAACACACAACAAACTGATCAGGTTGTATTATTTTACAGCGTGGGTTGGTAGGCACATGGTTGCCAAGTGCAGCAAAAATCCCCAAGTTAATCTAAAACCTTCCCTGCAGAAGTTGAAACTAGAGAGATCGCTAGAAAAAGAAAACAGGCTATAAATGGCAAAAAGAACTACCAGCACACCTGTTTACAAATCTTGTTAATCTTACTTTGTTTTAAATGTTGTATTATTACATTATTAATAATAATAATATATTATCATGTTTTAGAATGGCAAAAATAGCCCCAAAAACTGAACCATTTTCAAGAAAAAAAGGAAAACACCTGAACCTGGCAACTCTGCATAGGCACTCCAGATACCAAATGTATGTACAGAAAAAGTGAGTTTTTCCATACTTTGACCCCTCTAATGGGACAAATTTGAACTGAATTCAAATTCTTCACTTTCCAAATCAAATAAAGCTCAAAAGTATTAAATAACTGGCAAAATAATAGCTGTTACAAATAAGTGCATTTTCCTGATTCACACTATTTGCATAGGGAGTTGCATGTTTTAAGCAAAAAACCTTCTGACTGAAGTCTTGGCTGCATACAATGGAAATAATTAATTAGAATAATGCACAATACAGAAAAGCTTTACCAGTATTGCAGCTATATTGCACAACATAAACTGCATTTTCAATATATGCACTGTAATCTATTAAACTGCACTGGTGAATTAATAATTTGTGAAATAACACCTTTATTATTTTCAGGAAATATTTTAACTGGATTATATGAACAACCACAGAAACACCCAGCTGGAACTTTGATTGGTCAAAAAGTGCATACAGCACACAGTGAAAAGCTCTGTGATTGGTTTAAGAGGGCACATTTGCATATTGTGGCCTTCTGTGATATTAGAACTGAAAAGGTCAACACAGTGATAGCGATTAAAAAACAATATTTTGCAGAAACCTAGTAATTCATAGTTGTCTCAGATATAATACAGCCTTATGTACATTTGATACATTAATATCTGCTAGCGTACAGCATGAGGGTTTAATTAGCCATTAGTTACAGCACGTTTGCGTTTTGCATTAAAATGCATCCCAAATGTGTCCCATTATTTTCTATTATCGTCACAGCTTCCCATGTTGAAAATGACTGGGAGAGTTCAAGGCATTTACCCTTTCTTACATTCACTATGCAATGCTACATTAGGAGGGTTCAACAAGTCTTCTCATTGGTCCTGCTTAAAAGATGCTCAGATTGTTATGCTTGTCCATTTTCTTAGAATCAAAAGCTGTATAATTAAGAATATATATATATATATATATATATATATATATATATATATATATATATATATATATATATATATATTAAGCTTTGTGGAAAAGGCTCTTTGTGGTCTGGTATTTATGGACCCAGTCTTTATGGGCTCAGTCTTGTGACCAGATGGTTGCTGGTTCAATCCCCTGGCATGACATGCAAACCTAACCATCAAACTGCTTCCCTGGAGCCGTGGATATGGTCTGCCCACCACTTTGGGCCTTCTAGTGTGTTCACTGCATGGATGGCTTAAATTCAGAGGTCACATTCCTCTGTGTACAAGCACACTGGTCAATAATTGTATGCCTGGTCTGATGAGTCACATATTCTTTTACATCATGTGGATGGACAGGTATAGAAGCATTGCTAACCTGAGGAAATGAGGACACCAGG
>BRDA01051036.1:9818-35771 GCA_036984385.1 Crenuchus spilurus
AAGAAGAATAAAGTTTATGTTTTGAAATGGTCAAATAATTCCTGTCCTGACCATAATGCAACCTGAAGCCAAGCAGTTCATGGATTCTTACAAGCCAATGAGCAGTACTGATAAACATTTACAAATATTTAGTTATTGTTGTTGTGCTCTGAAATGCGGTCACTTCAGATACCAAGTCTAATATTTTTTGTTTTATTTGTTTATTGACTTATTTGACAATTATTTGTTTTCCTATTGAGTCTTGGTTCCTCTCAATGGTTCTTCCTTGTGGTCTTCAGGACTTTTCCTATAGCGCTTTTCCACCAAAAGAACTCTGGTTCTTGAACTGGTGCCGTTCGGGCTTATGAGAAAGTTTTAGTTGAACCGAGAATACGTCACGGTGTACGTCATCAACAAAGCGGAATTATAAAGAAAGATGCCGGAGCGCATCGACTACTTGCGAGCATTTGTGCTCTTGGTCCAAATGTTTGTTTCACTTCACAAGTCAAATCTAGAGCTAAGCTAAGCTAACCCTTTTTTTAGCTTCTTTAGCTAATTTATCACTTGTTCTCTAACGAACAAAACCTGCCCGAGCTAAATCCTCCACCAGCTCGCTGTAGAGTTTCTCCTTTCTAATACTCCCCTCAAGTTTCTCCTGAAACTCCGGAGAACACCAAATAGATAACAAAAACGGAGTTTCTTCAGTGGACCACTGTACACTACGAGTCGCCTCAGTGCGCAGGCGCGTTTGGTTCGCACTGAAAAACCAAGTATTTTTTGGTTCCCGCTGCGAACGAACGTTCTTGGTTCGGGCCGGTATTTTTGTTGGTGGAAACGCGCCGAACGGTTCAAAATTAGGTTCTTGAACCAGAAACGTGCCGGTTCCGTGTTGGTGGAAAAGCGCTACTATTGAGTCTTGGTTCCTCTCAAAGGTTGTTTTGTGTGTTCATCATGAGTTTTCCTATTGAGCCTTGGTTCCTCTCAATGGTTCTTCCTTGTGGTCTTCAGGAGTTTTCCTATTGAGTCTTGATTCCTCTCAATGGTTCTTCCTTGTGGTCTTCAGGAGTTTTCCTATTGAGTCTTGGTTCCTCTCAAAGGTTGTTTTGTGTGTTCATCATGAGTTTTTCTATTCAGTCTTGGTTAATCTCAGTTGTTCTTCATTGTGGTGTTCAGGAGTTTTCCTATTGAGTTTTGGTTCCTTTCAATGACTTCCTCATAGTCTTCAGAAGTTTTCCTTTTGAGTCTTGGTTCCTCTCAGTCATTCTTCCTCATGCTCTTAGGCAGTTTTTTCCTTTTCAGTTTTGTTTCCTTTCTGTGTTTCTTCTTCATTCTCTCACTTATTTCGTCTGTATGATACCAGTAACTTAAACTATTAAGGATGTTTTTTCCATTTGATTCTTTGATCCTCTCAGCGTGTTCCTCATGCTTTTAGGGTCTTTTTCCTGACACATCTCTCTCAGTTTAATGACTATGGGGCTGAACCTACACTCCTGGACAATGGCTATTGTGAAAAGTTCTAAACAAATAAAAGTGAATTGAGACTGATTATTGCCAGAAATGGACTCAGTTGGATGAAAGCAATCAATTAGAAGTGAATGGTGTGATACTTGCCTTGTGTTCAGTGGTAACACTGGTTTGCCCTGGAGAAATGTTGTCAAGGACATTGTTGCCACGCAAACAGCACTTATACTTGTGTGTGTGTCTGTGTGTGTATTCACTTCTTCTTCTGCACTTATTCAATGTAATTGATCAAAGCCCCACCTAATGTGTACAGTTTTATCTGAGAGATAACATGCATGTATGTGTATATGTATGTATGTTGTGTGTGTGTGTGTGTGTGTGCACATATATGTATGTATAACCATGTGTGTATGTATGAACGTATGTTGTATGTATGTATGTATATGCCATGCAGGTGTGCATTTATGTATGTGTGTGTGTGTATGTGTGTGTTTTCAAAGCAGCAGTGCATACATATCTGTGTGTGCTTGTTTGTATCTTGATCTCATTGGCTGTGCACCACTGGAGTAGATGAGAAAGTGGGTGTGGGGATGGAGAGAGAGGGGAGGAGAGAGAGCGAGAGGGAGAGAGAGAGCGAGAGATAGAGTGATGGGGAGGGACGGGTGGAGAGAGGAGACAGAGCAACTATTCTGTCTCAGAAGCTCCTCAACAGTGAAGAGAAAGAAACAGAGAGAGAAATATGTAGAGAGAGAGAGAGAGAGAGAGAGGAAAGCGCTGAACAGTGCACAGTGGATGTACCTTTAATGCACAGGTGAGACGGTGAAAAACTGTCCTTCTTCAGAAAGGACGAAGACAGACAGAGACAAAGAGAGATGTAGCTAGAGACTGAGAGACAAAGCAGTGCTAACTCTTCCACCATAAACCCAATTCAGCTGCAGCAGAACGAGACGTGGAACAAGTGACCACTTTGATGATGGATGAAGACGGATGAAAGCGGAGAACCAGACTTGAGTGAAGTGGAATTAGAACAGCCTAGAGCATCAGACTGACTCCAATATATGACTATAGTCCTAACTCTAAGGGTGAAGGAGTAACACCCTCTTTTCTATGGGGGACGCCCTGATGCCCCCCAGCCAGCCACGGCTTGGGATGGTGTGACAGAAATTAAAAGAAGAGGGTTTTCCGGGAACATTTGGTAACTCTGGAATCCCAGCGCCATGCCGGTGATGAAGGGGCTTCTGGCCCCCCAAAACACCTTCCTGGATACCATCGCTACCCGCTTTGATGGAACCCGTAAGTGACCTGGAACGCACACATGCAGACACAGCTGTCTGCATATACTGTGTGTATATATATATTTAGTTCATGTAAAGATCCACATTTGGAGCATTTCTATTGGTCCAATCATCATGACAATGTAAAGAAGACCTGCTGAGCTTTATGCAGAGAAATCTCAAACAAACTGAGATGCTTGTTGTTGTCTGGATAGCAATGATGTGTACAGTGCTACATCAAAAAAATTATATCATGAAAAAGTTCATAATTTCATTCATTTACATGTAAAGTTACATATTTTGAGCCTTTTTTAGATCAGTATGACTCAAACAGTATCTACATTAAAATAAAAAGGCTTGAAATATGTCACGTTATGTGTAATTAATATAAAATATGTATCAATTTACCTTTTTGAATTAAATTACGAGCACAAATGAACTTTTTCACCATCTTCTATTTTTTGGATTATATAGGATGTATTAGTAATAACGTAACATATGAATACAATATATACATACAGTCATAAGCACATATTATAACTGTAAGCTGCAGGCATTTTGAACTTTTGATTTCTGCTTCATCTCTACAAGTTTTATTTCAAAGCTGAACATCAGGTACAAGAATCTTTACATCTGCATGTATGGATGCACTATTGTATAGTGTAAATGCTGCTGTGCTCCACCCTGAACCTTAAAAACTAAAGCACATCTTTTACTTTTAGTAACAGCTGTAGAGTTGTGGGAAAAGGATTCTTCACTCATTCTCCCAACAATGACAAAATGCACATATTTCCATCATCTTAAGAGGATTCTGGTCCCCACAAAGACATAATACACACTCACCCATACACAAACAAGACATCAGGCGTTCATCATCAACCAGACTCTTCTGTCTTCTTATTGTAAATGTTGTGGGATTTTTACGTAACGCCAACAACTCAGGGCACACATACTCAGTATTTTTTTAAATAAAGTGCGTCTGAAGACAGAGCTGTCACTGTCCAGTTTGATAATGTTTTAGTTTCTGTTTTATCCTGAATGGAAAGGTCAAAGCTGAAAGGCGTTTGAAGCCACACTAATCGCTTGATCGAAGTGTCTGCCTTCTTCAGGCAGAAGACCAAAGGCTGAGAGCAGGAGGGTTTAATGAGGAAGGAGTGCAATGCTGACCTTGTTGGAATATTAGGGGATTTATTGAAATGGGATCTGAAAATATAGATTAGAGAGGAAGGTACATATGCTTTAATTGCAATAAAATAAAACGTATAATTATGTAGGTACTGTATTATGTCTCGCATTGTCTTTTATTATAATATTGATTACAGAGTACACAGGTACTCTGTCATGCTTTAGATTTTGGCTTAGATTCAGCTTGTGCAGGGCAAACATTGGGCTGGAGAATTTTTCTGCACTTGGCAACCCTTCCCATATCATACATAAGTGAATGTATTTCTTTCTGTATGTTTCAGTAATCATCTATTGTCACATACACTGTTGCCTGGGTCAAGGACAAACACCTAGGACAATAACCCTAAAGGCTAGGGGGCGCTAAAGTGAAGCCACGACATGCCCTGAAACTGCATGTCTGCAGATGGATGATGCTCTACTGTTGCCCATCTGTTGTCATGCACAATTTATCAGACCTCCTCTACCTCATTCATCACTGGTCAGTTTCCACAAGACTGCTGTTGTTCACATATTATTCGGCTCTCTGAGTGTACAGTACTGGTGACTGGATGGCTAATATCACATTTGCATCAGTAAATGGGCTGCAGGCTCTTAACTGTATACCAGCAAGGTGTCACAACAGGGGGGTTTCTATTAAAGTGACTGTGGAGAGCTGGGAATTGGGGTTTAGTGCCAACACTGTGATCAGTGTATAGAATAATATTGACCTTTTTTAAAGCAATGAACTGGCTTGTACACTATTATCATCCGTTATGAACTGTTATTGTTTACTCTAAGCAGACACATGTGTACAAGTCTATAGTTAATGACCCGTTTTGGAAATGTGAAGATAGTATAGCAGATAATATAAACATAACCGTTTTCCTCTCTCTCTCCATTTTGTTTTCATACCTGCCAAGCAAACTCACGGGAGAACACTTTCTAGACCATTGTCTCCATACGTCAGGGGACAGGTGTTCTGCAGCCAGTGTGTGTGGTTGTCAGGGGATGTGTGTGTTTGGCTGTTATTCTGTTTCTGAGTCATTCTGAGGCCCAGCATGAACACCTCAACCATTAACTCAAGATATTACACACAGTACATCAGCAGAACCCCAGAACCCATCACTGTACTGCGTAAACCTTGTATCTCCTATAATTGATATATCCATCATTGCAAGGAGCTCAACCCACAGTCTTATCAGATTATTATATTATGATGACCACCTTAACCAGAGATCAGTAATAATCATCGCTCATGTTTGTATCTACTGCTCTGCTCCACTTGCCTGAATCGTCATATCCCTCTGGTATCAATGGCCGTGGGTCACCACTGTTATGTTGTTGGGAGGCTCAATGTACAAGAAGTCCATTCTCAGTGCACCGTCACTACAGCTGTTAGGGATTAGTTGCCTTCAGTCATGTCCTGCCAATTCAGAGGGTTGATCCAGCAAGCTTTCGGACTTGAGTCAGCTTCTCTAACCTTTTGTGACATAAATAAGATGTTAAATAACTCTACTCAGGCCAGCGTAGTACAATGTCAGTCAAATGTACAAGGCTAACTGGTGCAAGCGTCCATTACTCAATAGCTAAAGAACATCAAACATGTCTAGGCTTGGGGATTTTGGTAATGAGGGACTCATTTTTCCAGATTTTTATACTATCCCTTTAACACACAAAATCTCCTTAGTTCCACAAGGGAAAAGGAACCTTTCACGGTGAATAATTTCTGCTGTTGCACACACTTGTCACTGGCAGACGAGTATGTTGACAGTGTGGAAGTGCAAGAAGGGCTGATGTGAGACTATAGTTAATGCTTTATAATTGGGGCTTATGCTTCTCGCAAGTTGTGTACACTCATTAAATGTGCATTAACAGGTCCGTGGTAATGTGAGAAGCTGTAGTTATAGATTATCCATTTATCACAAACCTTGATAATGTAATATTGGAGAGATTTACGCACACTATTAAAAACCTTGTACATCCACTTATGGTCCACTTTATGAGTCCTGTCTGCCTTGTAGTCAGTCGTAGTGGTGCATTTAACACTGTATAATTACAGACCATAATCTCTGTGTTGTCAAGCACAATTTATCAGCCCTTTGTTGATCATTTGACCATGAATAAAGGGCTAGATAAAGGTAAATAGACATTATTAATTAATTATTAATCAAGAGGTATGCTACAGTCCCTAAGGCTGTATCCAAATTGATTTTTGCTAATCTGATTCAAACCACATTTGTAGGTGGTTTAAAATGTGATTACAATCAAACTCGTACAAACCCGTTTCTGGCTGGATGCTCTGACCGCTCAAATCAGATTTCTAAGTCTCTTACACGTCACTCGCAACGCGACAAACAATGACTACGTCAAATCGCGAATGACAGAAGTCCGTCAAAGGGTTGCCAGGTGCTGAAAAATTCCAGCACACTGTCTGACAAAAACCTTCCCTACGCAAGCCTAAAACAAACCCAAAATCTAAAGCGTCTAATCACACATGTTTGAGGAAGATATAATTACTACTCTTATATCACATTTCAATCTTACATTGTAATTAATTTAATTCATCTTTATATGTTAATAATAATAATAATAATAATATTATTATTATTATTATTATTATTATTATTATTATTATTATTAATAATAATAATAATATAATAATAATAATAATAATAATAATAATAATAATAATAATAATAATAATGAGAAAAAAATCTGTAAATATTTGTAAGCAATTTTTTTATTTAAAAATAGTGTGTAAGAATGTACATATTATTCTCATAATGTAAGACAATGACAGAGAAAAAAGTACCTGCATAACAAAGCTAAGCTTAGCAATTAAAACATAAAACGTTTCCTTGTATTCTGCTGTATTGTATATTTTCAGATCCATCCACTCTACCTAAGTCATCCCCAACACTATTTATTTTTTTACTGTGTTTGTGGTGGACATGGTAAATTTTTAAAGTTGTCCAAAAATACCCCCTCCCCCCAAAACTGAAATATTATCAACAAATGCATTTAATAAATAGCCAAATTTTCTGTGCAAACCGCAAACCTGGCAACCCTGAAGCCATGTCACCATCCAGAGTAAACGTCATTACCATAACAACTCAGAATCTGATCTGATCACTTACAAATAACAGTTTGAACAGTCAACAGATCTGATTTAAGAAACAAATCTGATCTGCCTGCAGTCTGAAAACGCCTAAAATAGCCTCATGGAATGGGTTTATGGAATGGAATGGGTTTATGGGCTTGCAGAGGCCACAATGTGAACATCACCATAATCTCAACTACACACTGTGTGATTCTGAGGAACTATGTATCAAGCAAACATTGATTGGATATCCAGTAGCATTGAGCGTGGGACCCACAGGCTTGGCCAGAAGTAGAACAAGCAAAAACAAAATGGATCAGTCCAAGGATCAGCTGATGTTCTTGCTCTAATTTCTGCAAAATATTGCCACCAATAATGAGTGATATGACAATATTCTTCCTCCAGTACTAGCGTGGGATTTTAGAAATATCAGATGAATAAATCTGACCTGCCTCATGTCTCTTTCATATCCTTTCCACTTTATACAATGTCAAAGATAAAAGTTTATATCACCAGACATTCATGTGCTCTGGTTTGTCCGGGCTCTTAACTGTACACCAGTAAGAGAAGGGTTTTTAATAAAGTGACCACAGAATGTGGCCTAATTATAAAAAGCCATAGTCACATGAACCACAACAAATAAAGGCTGCTTTGAGCCAACACCAGCTGAGCGGTGCCATATGCCAGATACACAGCAATGTGTGCTTGTGTCTTATCACGACAGGTTTTAATGGTTGGATTGCTAATTTCAATTAGGTAAAATAAGATAAACTGTGCATATCACACCTATATCAAACAAGTTATAAAATGTACAGTGTGAGAAAGACGGAAAATTGTTGCTTTTGAGGCAAGAAACACATCTTCACTGTACTGCTGTCACTTGGTCTTCTGAATTGTGCAAATTAGTAGCATGTCTCTCAATGTTATAAAATTCCATTGTGTGAGATCAGTACCGGTGCTAGGCATGTGGGTGCCCTAAGCACAAATGCTTTGTGTGCTCCCATTCTGCCCGATGCAAGTCATCCTGCCAACCCTGTGAAATCAAAGTCTATCGTAGGCCACTGTTTGGTGGGCAGATGAATGTGTAAAGAAAGGTTTTTTACTCAAACTGTATACTCGGTCCAGAGGGGGAGGGGGGCTTTGTGCACAGCGACATTTTATTTGGTACCCCCATCCACAAATGAGGCCCCACGCACAATTCCATTATCCTCGTCACAAAATTCACCAATAGATGTTTACAAGGGAACATTTAAACAAGCCTGATGCATTTTGAAAAGTCCAGTGGACTGACAAAGTTAAAATAGTCAAAATGGCAGCAATGAGCAACAGTTTAAATGGGTATAAAGGGCACAGAACTTTATGACGGAAACACCTCTCCAGCTGTTAAGTATGGTGGTGGATCAGTCACGGTTTGAGATTGTGTTTCAGAAACCAGGATATTTGTTTTCAAAATCTTTGCTATTGAATCAAGTTAATTAAGTCATAACATGAAGTGTTGCAAAAAAAAACCCAGCTACTGTAGCTATATTCAGTTAGCTAGCTAACAGATAGCTATCTTTACTGCTGACGCTACTGAAATTTTCACTGGGTCATTTGAAGTAGGAGTTCATGCAACATACCTCTCAAGGTCAGAAAATTCAAATATATGAGACTTAGGAGAAAATGTTATCCTGAATTTGTGCTTGTTCTTGCATTTGGGGTTGGTCATTGGACCAAGGGTGGCAGGCCCGTAGCCAGCTTCTGTTATGGGGGGTATCTTTTTGTAAGAAAGTGGACCCGTTTTGGGGAAAGGCAAGGCCCGAAGGGCCGAAGCCAGTGAGGCTGGCGGCCCCGAAAGCTGAAGCCTTTTTAGATAGTCTCAGGTGCGTTTTGGGCATTGGAAAGGGGTAATTCTTCATTATATTCCATATAGGACATATATACAGTCACAGCAAGGTTTACAGCTCCAAACACCTAGGATGTAGTTTGGCATACGACATACGACTTTGTCTGTACAACATTGGTTAGGGTGGACCTTTTTGGCTCTGTGGGGGCTACGGGCCAGGGTGGAGTTATAGTAGTCATCTTTGGCAAATAGGCTTTTACACTCCAGTGTAAAAAATAGTGTTAGATTGTAATGTAAGAACATTAACAATAACACATTAAGCTGACAACTAACATTACCAAAGATGTTTGAATTTTATTAGACTTAAAATATTGCAATATATAATGATATATTGAATCATAACCCCTGTATCATGATACTTATCACCAGGCTCTTGCTAATACACAGCCCTGGTCCTGCATGATGAAAAGAGTTGTAGATAATAACATGGCTATTAAATATTGAGTCAAATACAGTAACTTAAATCCCATAACTAGACAGTTAGAACATCTTTTTGTCAAAAAAATCCATATAAAATTCCTTTTTGTTGTCTAGCTTAGAGTGCTGAAATTTGCACTGTATTGAAATAAAGTCATTAAAATGTGATTCCAAGCTTTTAAACAGTATCACATATAGCACTATTTTGATTAAGTAATTGAAATAAAAGTGACATTTGTTGAACAACACATAATAGTTTTTGTATCTTTGTTAGAGAGTGTTAGGAATTTTCCAAAAAAAAATAAAAAATACAAGCTTAGATCCAGATCGTACCCGGATGATAATGACGAAGTACAAAATGATGATATGGGTTTAGAAGTCTGCTGTTCAGGCGCCTATACATATGATGCAACTTGCGGTAGTAGTTAATGAGGTAAAGTCTAAAGGCTAAAGACTGTATAAGTCATGTCGTGTTGAGTAGAAGGCAGAAACAGTTCCTCTGAAAATGTCACTACCAGCAGCCTTTAGATCCAGTGCCAGACTGAAGCACTGCTAATGATCTAAATCAGAGTTCGGGGAATGGGTTCAACCACAAGCCTGCAAATGACGAAAAAATACTGATGGGCTCTGTAAGAACTAGATTTCAGTGTAAGAACCTACATGGAAGTCATCATTTCTTTGAAATATCAATTGGTATTGATTAAATTCTTCAATGTTTGGATGAATTCACTATTTAACACTTTGGAGTTGTCGGACCCGCCTGTGGGAACAAAAGCAAAATTCAGCAAAAACATGTATATAACTATGAGATTTTATCCTAGAAACAAAACGAAACATACCCCGGAAACCTTACAGGGTCTACTTTTCAAATGTACAGTACATTGGTTGAATCAAATTATATATTTTTAGATATTTGTGAGAGGAGCTTCAATAAGCAGAGACATGTTTCTCAGGATGAATCAAAGCGCAGCGCATTTTTTCCCACCATTTGCCATTCATATGGTGATAACATGGTAATTCTGGACATACCAGTGGTGGATTAGTGACCCAGGAATGTGTGAAAACAAAGGTGCTCTTCTGAGTGCTCACCTGAACAAAGACTTCTCACACCTCACCTCAAACCTATCCCATAAATATTCAACCTCACATTCAGTTTGTTTTAAACCACATACAATTTCTAAAAACTGTAATGAGCACTGTATAGCCAACACCTCTGTTTATTCAGTTCTGAGCTCAAAAGTCTTGACTAGAAATGTTTAGAGTGTTTTTCACAATATATCAGCACATCTGAAAACAGGTTTTTGGAAAGTCTATGTTTAGAGCAGATTTAATCAGAATATAGATTTATGACACTTTTCCTGTTCTGACACAGTTGTTGCTGAATTTGTGCTGAACAAAAGTCTGTGTAACACTTTGAAAAAAAATATTTTAGATGTGTGTAATTTGTAAAAAAGTGAAGGCAGACTACATCAGAGAGTCTGAAATTTTCTATTTTATGGTGAGCTCAGGAATCTTTTAATATGCTGTGCTCTGATAGGCTATTTTACAGCCAAGCATCACAATGAGAAACAAAATCAAAAGTTTTATTTACTCTTGTGATTTTGTTTTTCGTTGGCCTTTTTTGCCATGTTTTGTGTTTTGATGCTAACACCACATGGGTATGAGAACATGGGTGGAAAAATTGAATCCACTTCTGCCATCAGAAGAAGAGCTGAGGAAATATAAGAGAAAGCAGATAGATAAGTGCACGGTATTCAAGAGAAGTGCGTGAGAGAGGATGTGGGTGAAGAGAATTTAGCTGTGATGAATCGTATGGATGGTGTGGCTATTTGATCGACTTTAGGTGGGAATTGAAACTGAATGGCAGAAATTTGGTGGGTTAATTGTATTAATGAGTCAAGACTATTATATACCAGTCTAGGATTTTATGGGAAGAGATTATGCCAAGATAAGTACAGTTTTCCAACAATTTTTGTTAAGCAGTTCTGAAGTTTATCAGTTAATACCATGATCAGTTTGGTTGGTGAGCAGTCTTTGGATATAACATTTCAGCTAAAATCTTCATCTAAACTATCAACAACCATTGTCTGAAACGTGAGCTCCTAAAGGATGTGGTCTTAAGCTGCCATGGGGCTTAAAACAAGGCAGCAGTATTGCTTGTATCATAACGCTAGTACAGTAATGTAGTTGTACTGATAATTCCATCTTATAGTCAAACTCATTTAAACATAACTCCTCCGGAGACTATTTCACTGCTCATTTAAATGCTGGATGTGGATGCCGATATGCTTCTGCATGTCTAAAATGTAAATTTTCCTCTTTCTGAGATGGGTGTACACAGATATTTGAAGCTAAAATGACTGGATTAATAGAATCAACCTGAACATGACATCAGAGTTTACAAAAATGCCAGTACACTGTCTGGCTCTGTCTTGTCTTTTATTGATTGATTTTGCATAATTAACCTAATAATGACCTTCAATTAGCACATATACTGCCCTTTTTCCTATTTCCTCTTATGCTTGGAAAAGTTAGAGGGCAGAAATATGATGCTGGACTGTTCCTTTAAGCCTAGTATTGCACTCACTTCTACTAACATGGGCTCTACATCAAAAAATATTGCTAAGGTTTGCAATGTCACAGCAGCTTTTAAACTGGAAACATGGTCCTATTTAGCTGTGTCTGCTCATTGCTTCACATCACTGCCTTTCAATCATAAACACAGGGAAACGGTGACCAAACGCCATTGCCCAAGGCCAATCGGGTCCACATAGTTGTATATAGTGTGTGCTTTATTTGTCAATGAAACGAAAAGGCCTGCCAGCACGGTGCTGTGAAAAACTAGCCACGGTGTCCTGCACTCCGTATCTGTAATTGAATCTGGTACAACAGTGGCGTCCTGCTCTTTATTTTCCCTCTCTGTGCTTGTAAACCATTCTCAAGGGAATATTTATGAAACTTTTATGATGCTGTTTACTGATAGTGCGCAGTCAGTGCCACAGACGCCTTCCTTGAGCTTAGAAACACTGCATGCTCATCACCGCAATGTCTTTAGTTTAGCCTAGAACTGCTGGTGAAAGAGCCATAGCTGCAGTATTACACTGCTCTTGTAAAGTAACCGAGAATGGAACATGGTATTCATGGTTGCCAGCAGATGGAAGCATGAAGTGCTCTAAAATCTCCTGGTAGATGACTGAGCTGACTCTGGACTTGATATAACACAGTGGACCAATACCAGCCGATGACTTGGCACCTCAAACCATTACAGAAACTTCACACTGGACTTCAGACACCTCTCCACACTCCAGACTCTAGAACCTTGATGTCCAAAAATGTAAAATGTACTTTTACCTGAAAAGAGGACGTTGGACCACTGAGCAACAGTCCAGTTCCTTTCCAGGTGAAACACTTCTGACATTGCCTCTGGTTCAGGAGAGTCTTGATATTAGGAATGTAGCAGTTTTCATGAAAGATTGCTCAAAATGAAAGTTATAGCCAAATCAAGTTATAGTCAATATCAACATGAATAAGGAGAGTTTGGTATATTAAACTGACATACCGTCTTTCATAATCCCCCAATCTTTATACACACCAGCCACTTGATCACCTTTACAGTTTCAGGATGACTAAATGTCCTCTTAACATCCAATCAGTTTATAACACCTCTCCTCCTCTCTCGGACACTTCTCTTCCATACCGTGCACTGTTTTTCTTCAGTGTTCCTCTCATTTCAGAGAAGACCAAAGCAGTCAGCATCAAAAAATAAGAAAAAAATCAAACAAAAAATTTACCTCCTGGCATAAATATGATTGCTTGTGGATAAATGGATAAAAAAAACCTTTTTATACTATATATTTACCGTAAACTAGCCAATCAAAGTAGATCTCGCCTTGGTTTTATTTCCCATGTGAGGTTGGGCATTCATACTGTCCACACCAACTATTAGACTGATAACAGCTTCTCTCCTCACTAACATATTTTATTGCACACTTCTCTTGCATACCATGCAGGGCAATCACAACAAAGCTCAGTCTTAAAGGCACAGTAACAAGTTTTTATTTTAGGCATAAAAAGATCTTGTAAAAATGTTTTTGAATGCAAATGTCAGAAATTGTTCTTAGAAATAATACAAAATATCAAGTAAATTGTAGGAAATCAGCTTTTAAAAGAGTAAACAGAATATGCTATATATAATGCAACATCAGCCGACTATAATGCTGTGTTAGCCAGGTTGTAGATTAAAAAAAACACCAGCTTAAATGTCTGGTATCATGATCAGAAGCCTTGAAAAACTTTTTTTTTGGGTTGTTTTCCCCTTGAAAGCAAAGCTGAGAAGAGATAAATGAAGAAGGAAAGTGTGGCTGGCATCTGTTTCTCTCTCACTGTCTCACACACATACACACACCAACTCTGGAGGCAGCAGCAGGAGCCTCTGGGTGGTGAAGCGCCCGGCGCACTGAAGGCCCAAAATAACTCCCCCGGTTGCCCAGGAGACAAGGGGTGGTGTAGAGATGGCTGAACTGAACAACTCCTGCAACTCTAATCAGCAAGTCAGTTGTTCAGAGTAGTGGCAACCAGACATCCAAAGAGATTAATGTATCAATATGAAGGTTTGGATAGATATACATGCTTAAAAGAAATGGTTCTTCAAGGGTTCTATATAGAACCATGAACCCTTCAAGAACCCAAGGTGTTCTCTGCATAATGAAAAAGTTATTCAGATTGATGAGAAATGTATTCTAGGTTGTTATATACTTTTTGAAAATGGTTCTATATAGCATCAAAAAGGGATCTTCTGTTATTACAAATTTGACTTTTTATGCATAACCCTTTTGGGCATGGGATGGTATAGAACCACCAACACTTTCCTCATCAATCTGAAGAACCCTTTCACTATGTAAAGAACTCATTATCCACATGAAGGGGTCTTTGAGTGATAAAGATCCATTGAAGAACTATTGAAGAGATATTTTTAACAATTGTAAAGAATTGTTGAACAATTTAACAATTGAACAATTTAAACAATTGTTTTTAACTGTAGAAAGCAATGTGTAGGTTCACTAGTCATAGGATATATATGTGTAGACATCATGACTTCTGGTTCCCATCAGTGTAAAGACATTTAGGATGATGAGAGTACCAGAGCATCTCTTTGTTCTAATGAGGATTCTCTACACTGATCAACAAGTCACAGTCAAGACAAGAAATGGACAAATGGACTGGCAAAGAAGTTAGACAAGGCTGTCCTCTGTCACCATAATGATTTAACCTGACAGTTGAGCATATGAAAAAAGCAGGACTGGAGGACAATGATCCAGCTTTTGAGAACAGTGAAAGAAATATCAATAACTTTGGATGTACATATGACACAACACTCATAGCAGAACATCAGGAAGATCTGAAGGTCTTAAAGAGTGAAGAGATAGATCTTTAGATCAATATGAAGAAGTCATGGAGAAAATATTGACATGGTGGACAGTGTTTGTCTACTTGAATGAATTATTAACAAAAATGGACAGGGCATAATTCTATCTTAGCTAAACCAAAGACAGGGTGTCTAAGTGGTGTCTAACCAGGACAATTTAGAGGACCCAATTCACCTGACCTGACCTGAATTGTGGGAGGAAACCCCTGCAGACACAAGGAGAACATAGAAACCCCACCTAGATGGGGATTCAAACTCAATACCTCAGTGACGAGAGGCAAATGTGCAAACCAACAAACCACCATGCCAACCACCAAGCTATCGTGCCACCCTATATCCAGGGTTCACTTGGTCAAAAGGAGATATTGATGGGCAACATTTTAATTGTAAAGGATCATTGGCACCTTTGAAACATTCTAGACACTCTTTACAATCATTTCCTGCATATATTAGAGGGCCAGTATGGATCTAGAACTACAGATACCTTCTTCTTAAGGAAGTCTGTCTTAAGATTTGCTCAAAATAAGGTACCTTAGAAGAAAGCTTATTCTGCCATCTGAATGGAATAACATTGGTCCCATATGCTGCCTGGGAAATGCTCTACTTAAGCAGCTGCTTTTTGAATGGAGCATATTATACATGTTTCTGCACAATGCCCCATTTCACACCAACACACTCTGAATAACTGTTTACATCTCAGTGATTGAGTTTTGAAAAATGAGTGGAATTTTGCCCATGTTACTTAACTTCTCTCAGGAGCTGGGGAAGTGAGTCAGTGGAGCACAGAAAACATTACATCATTTTTGATGGAATATCTTTAGCTGGGTTTATACTGTGTGATAATTGGCACAATTTTGCTGTCGTAGGCCAAATTGTACGTCCCATATGAGTATAGCCAACAGAATATTATAACCACCTACCTAATACTGAGAGTAACCACCCTTGACTTGGATGACACTAACGAGACGTTACGCCGCGGACTGTATTACGTTATGAAAGGTATCCAGAGGCACTCAATCACTGTGGTGTGTCGATTGATCTGTAACACTCAGAGACATTGTTTTGCTCTGGCATTAATAGTCCGTAGGGCACCACTGTTATGCCATTCGGAGGTTTAATGTACAAGAAGTCCATTCTCAGCTTACCTTAACTACAGCAGCTCTAGAGCATCTCACAATGTAAGTGGTTTCTGAGATGCCACCACCACCCTTCAACTGGTACCCTATTATCATGCTTTTTTGGACATCCGTCAAATCACAGTATTTGTCCATGGTGGTTTTACACTCTGCTACAACTGACTGGTGTTCTTCACTTATATATACGTGCAGTAAACCCTGCATCTATGATGTCCTGGGCATTCTAAACCAGAGGTAGACAGTGGTCCTACAAGTTGTTGACAGTGTACAGCTGTTTACTCTCTGCCGTTGTGGATCATTCTTAGAATCCAATGACACTGATGTGGTGGTGGTGGCGTGTTAGAGCATGCTACACTGCCAAATTCTGTTGTTTGGATTTTGGTTATCCAGAGATACTGAGGTACCTGCTGTGTCTTGTGCAACACACCACCACCACATCAGTGTCACTGTAGTGCACTGCCCAAATAATCCCTGCCCTGCGGGGGTCCTGATCACTGTAGAACAGGGAGAAAGGAGGCTAATAAAGTCAGAAACAGATAGACTACAATCTAATTGCAGAACTACAAAGTGGTCAGTGGAGCTGATGAGTGTAAGTATGGTGTATGAGCATAGCATCATGTTAATACAACACTATATTTAAGCTGGAGAAAGCACAGTTATTGTTCTCTGAGGATGACAGATTGAATTGATAAGCCCAGCGGGTCCTTGTTGAACACTCATTTGTGGTTTATCGCATTAACATAAAGTGATTAGCGGGGTGTAGGGATTGAATTGTTATTCAATTTTACCTGAGAGGGGATAAAAGGCGCCACTGTGGTGCAGCGGACACTCTAAAGTTGCCGTCTCGCTCTCACCACCAGACTCCTCAAGGTTATTTCATTAACTGGAGAAAATGAGAAGTTGTTCTTGGAGGATGGAGCTCAGGTGCCTGCTGGAATGTTTATAGGCCGCACCACAGGAATGCTTATCTGCAGCAAATGGGCTTTATTCTCCCATTGAGGCGACACTTATGGCTGACTCGAAGCCTGAACGGAAACAGAGGATGCTTTTTTCCCCCTGCTTCTTCCACTGAAGGAGTTACCATAGCAACTTGCCATCAGAGAAATTAAGCCTTTATCAACTCGGATGCTGTCTAATACTTCCTCTCTCAGCTTAATCACTGTGTTCTCATGAAATTCAACAGATTACTGAGCACTTAGCAGAGGCTGGACGTGGAGGTGCAGAAGAGTTTCTGATTGGTCCACAGAGAAATTGGGGTGGAGATAATTAAACACCTTAAAAAGTTGTGTCTTCAGAGGTCTCTGCACCTCACCAATGTTTACACGGGTTATTGACCCTGCCACTCCCTTCCCCCTGTCCTGTGCATGAGCACCAGTGCCCCCTGCTGTTGATTGCTGAAACAGTGTTGTGTTTCTCAGTCTAAGTCTTTTTGTTTCTTATAAAGAGGCAGAGCTGAGAGCTAGCTGAGCTTTACAAAAAGTGTATTGGGATTGAAATCATGTACAGTGCCTTTATGTTGAGTTGTATTATTATTGTAGTGTGTATGCCATACTAAATAGCTAGTAGGTTGAGATTAAGGTTAGGACTAGGGAAAGGGTGTCCTCTTCATTTAAAGGTACTTTACACAAAACTGGAGAATGACTGTTTGAACTCCTGCATCAGACCCACAAACAAGCATCTGACTGGGCAAAGCCCAGTAATGGTCTGAAACCCATAGATGGGGGTAAGTTTGTCTTCAAAATAAAAGTCCCAGATTCTTGCTGGGGAGGCAATACAATAAACTTACAATAAAACGTCCAGGTACTTTGTCCTTCTCCAAAATAAAAGTCCTGTGTATGTAGGTTAGGTATTCATTAATAAAAGATCGACATTTTAGATAACATTAGCTTTCGTGAAAATTTGTTCTCACTTTATTTGGATAGGTCACTATTGCACCCGATATTTAGCATTGTTAAGGTTTGGGTTAGGACCAGATTTAGGGTTAGGTTGAGGCTTTGGGTTTAGGTTAAGTTTAGGGGTTAAGGTTACGGTCAGTTTAGGGTAACTGGAAATGAAGTTGAGTGTAATAGACACTTAGTTGAATGGAAAATAAATGCAAGTTACACAATGTATCAAAAATGGCATAGGATTAAGATTAGGGACAGGGTGAGGTTTAGAATTAGGCTTTTGGTTAATTTTAGGATTAGGTACAAGGTGAGGGTTAGTATTAGGTTTTTAGTTAATTTTAGGATTAGGATTAAGTACAAGGTAAGGTTTACTATTAGGTTTTGGTTAATTTTAAGATTAGGTACAAGATGATGGTTAGTATTAGGCTTTTTGTTAATTTTAGGATTAGGTACAAGGTGAGGGTTAGTATTAGGTTTTTGGTTAATTTTAGGATTAGGATTAAGTACAAGGTAAGGTTTAGTATTAGGTTTTAGTTAATTTTAAGATTAGGTACAAGATGATGGTTAGTATTAGGCTTTTTGTTAATTTTAGGATTAGGTACAAGGTGAGGGTTAGTATTAGATTTTTGGTTAATTTTAGATTTAGATTTGGGACAGGGTGAGGTTTAGTATTAGGTTTTTGGTTAAGGTTAGGATTAGGTACAGGGTGAGGGTTTGGATTTGGTTTTGGATTAAGAGTTAGTTTCTAATTTGGTTCACGCCTATGTTTTGTGTCATAACCCATTAAGTTTCCTGAGCCATCAAATAGCAACATTTGAGCAATAACATTTTATCTGCAGCTGTGTTACATGTTTTGGTGATGACTGGTGATGTGTTATCCTAAGCTTTAATGGCTGGTAATTAATGTGCAGTTTTCATTTGCATATCTTAACCCCACTTGGCCTCTAATGGTGTCTACAACTCAAAATGCATTAATGCTCATGTAATGCAATATTTTTATTCACACTTTATTGAAGTAAGTGGAGAAATTGAGTAGAAAGTGCAGATTCAGTGCACATTTAACTGCAGGATGAGAAACACAAGCTGTGCATCAACAGATGAGCTACAGTCTCTAACTGTACACCAGCTAGATGGAGCTACAAGAGAGTGCTTTTTGATGGCGTTGGAGTGTAAACAACACAGGACTTCAGTCTCTATAATTGCTTCTGCTTTTTTGTGCTGGGTGCACAAAATGCACTTCTTTCTGAAAAGATTTACAAGCTTTCAGCACCCGGGACAGCGCCCATACCATTTTTCACTTGATCATGAAATCATGAACACTCTGGATTTTTTTTGTGTGTCATTGTGTTACGTCATGGTCAACATCCAAGTTTTTTAAAGGATGAATGCAAAATGAGGATGAAGAAATGCAGAGTGACTGCACAGATTAGGCATTCACTTGGCTGTTGCTACATGATTTCTATTGTATCCTAAGTGGTTGCTTTGGGGTTGTTTAGTGATGGCAACCACATGGGCTTTTTCTATATGATTGGTAAGTGGTTGCAATGATGCTGCTCAGTGGTTGCTATTGTATGCTAGCTGGTTGTTATGGTATCCCCGTTGGTTGCTATGATGTTGCTAGGCAGCTGCTAGGGTTTTTCAGGTGATTCTGAGGTGTTGTTAAAAAAGAACTGACATCTATGGGTGGAGTGAGGGATGAATAAAGGACATATAGAGGAGTATATGTATGTTGGTTGAGCAGAAGTACAGTCGATATGCATGTAGTTTACCACACTATTCATTCTTAATGTGACAGAAATCCCATTTCCCAAAATTCTTCTTTAAATCATATGTCAGATCAAAAATCTGTGGACAAGCACATAATTTCTGATCACGAATGGTGATAATATTATGAAAACTGCTAAACTAGTTAGTGAAGAAGAAAAATATAATTTGGGCACTACACACAATCACTAGTAACTCAAGATGTGGCAGGAAACAGTTATTTTTTTCAAGATTGAGGCTCATACAGAGTATTGTGGATGTCAACCTGAGTTGTCCTGGGAATAACTAATGCTGAGGAATCAGGGTTGCATCAATAAACTCTTTCAGATGTTTAGGAGGATGTCATATGATCTTCCCATGTCTTGCCTTCTACACTACCCTACTGTTCAGAGTGCTTGGTCGTCCCTACTTTGCTTACACTGTTTACAACTTTATGTAATCAGGACGCCCACTTATTCTCAAACACTTAATTATTATTATTCTACCATCATTTTCTCAAATGCATATGCTTTATGGGCCTATATGCTTATCTTTACTTAGACAATATGTCTTAAAGTTTGTGGACACCCCTTCTAATGAACATCATCAATCACTGATACAGATACAGCTTATCTAGTACCTGTAAAGAAGTACTGCCAATAGAATAGGACTCTCTGGAGATAAACATGGACATATTGGCACCATATCTAATACCAGGCGTGGGATAGAGGGGTGTAAAGCCACCAACATTGATCTGTAGAGCAGTTGAACTGTGTTCTGTGGTCTATCCAGGACATTTGGGATGAATT
The DNA here is from genome assembly GCA_036984385.1 of Crenuchus spilurus. NCBI lineage: Eukaryota > Metazoa > Chordata > Actinopteri > Characiformes > Crenuchidae > Crenuchus > Crenuchus spilurus. The sequence continues at coordinate 30,098 of BRDA01051036.1, forward strand.
GAGGAGTTGGGGATGATGTGGTGGTGGTGATCATCCAACAGCCTGACCTCACTAATGCTCTTGTGGCTATATGCAATCAAATCCACACAGCAGTGATTCAGAAGTAGGTCTTCCCTGGACAGTTGAGACAGGGGAGTACTTGTGGGTTAGGTGCCTTGCTGAAGGGCACTTCAGCCAAGGACAGGAGGAGTTAGGGTTTGAACCGTCAACCTTGCAATCAATGGACAATCCAGTCTACTACCTCTACCACAGGGCATCTCCTTTTTACCCATTTCTGCTTTTCTACAGTTTACAACCCACAGCATGGCTGGCAATAACATTTTGGAGATGTGGCAATGGATCAAAAAATTATAAAAGAGTTGGATACTGTGCAACAATTATTTTCCTCTTATCTCTCCTCTCTGTTTTTTTCCTCAGCTCTCTGTTTGAGCAGTTTCATTTCCGTCCAGCATGATGCCCAGCTCTAAAACAGCCAATCAGATTAGAGCTCAGGAAATTATTCATGAACTTACCATAAAAGGCAAAACAGCTTGCTTTAGCATTTATTATTTTTCACCCCAACCAAAGTCACACACTGTCTGTGTAAACAATGGAGAATGATTTAATCTTAGGATTAGTGCACAATACACTCTACAACGTCTACCACTGGGCCTCTAGAAGCATCACTCCTCCCCTTTACACCTGTTTCACGCTACAATCGAATTATTTTGAGGCTAATTTGCTCCTTCCATCAATTGTTTTAGGATGATGGTAACCGATGATCCTCCCAGATGAACCTGTAGTGTTGGAAGTCTATAATCCAACCTTTACCCTTCCAACCTTCCCCAGTTGCAGTCAGGGCTGCACCTGATTGTGAATCACAAATATTAAACATGTTCAATATTTTGACTTAGTGTCCTTTAGTGTTTAGTGATCTAAATTGTCTAGTTTGTGAGAAACTACAGCTCAGAGCCTTTGGTCTGGTGTGCTACTCATAAAGTGTGTGGTGTTTTATTAAGGGAAGATGGGGTGGCAGCATTATGACTAACAATGATCAAGGACGGAAAAATCTTTGAATATCATGATGTGTGGTGTGTCTCATTTTAACATCCTGTAGTGAGAATAATTTCTGAACTTGCAGTTTGGAAACGTGCTTGTACTTAATATAAAGAAGCATTTAATACCAACTGAGCATTATTTAAGCAGTACAGCCTACTGACTATGCCCATCCCTTTCTGACCTCAGAGTACAGGTAGTCCCCGGGTTACGTCGTCCCCGAGTTACGATGTTTCGTGGTTATGACACATCTCCCATTTACTGTATAAAGCTTGTTTCGTGTTTGGTGTGCGCGGCGGAAGAATACACGGTTATGCGGCTGTTTCCTTTCATTATTAAACATATTTTATATGTGTTTTTTGATAATTACTGTGTTAGAATAGGTGTTAGGATAGGATAAGTGCTTACAGTATGTTAATGTACAGTATTTACATATGTTCCGACTTACACGAAATTCGGTTTACAACGCGACGTAGGAACGGATCAACGTCGTAAATCGAGGACTACCTGTATTAATCTTCTGATGGCTACTTGTAGCAGGATAATGTCACAAAGCTTAAACAAGTTTCTTGAACATGACAATGAGTTCACTGTACTCAAATGGCCTCCACAATCACCAGATCTTAATCCAATGAAGCACTTTTGGGATGTGGTGGAATGGGAGATTGGCATCACGGATGTGCCGCCGACAAATCTGCAGCAAATGTCGGATGCTATCATGTCAATGTCGACTAAAATCTCTGAGGAATGTTGGTAGCACCTTGTTGAATCTATGCCATGAAGAATGAAGGCCTAATAAAGTCAGGTGAGTGTAGTTAGCTGAAAAGATGGATGTTTATCCTTCTACAGGCCTGAATTGTGTACCTCATTAGACATAAACTCTCCAGCCGTACATGTTCACTGATTGAAGGAAAGCTCTGTATTATGAAAGAGAGATTGTATCTGCTGACTTTTATCCTTTTTCTGGACATATGGAGAGTGCTATTTTTGAACGTTATGCTATTGATCATTGTCGTTCCCTGAGAATATCACATCCAGCGAATCAGTGGAACAAGCTGAGCGAGGCTGCAGTGTCCAGCTGGGTCCGGAGATAAGCTTTCTGTTCTCTGACCCCATCTCACTCTCTTTGCTACATCTTTCCATCCCTGCTGTTCCTTTCACCTGATAACAGGCGACCTAACACACACACACACACACACACACACACACACAATGTCTAGGCCTTTTCAGAGGGAACCTGGCAGTTACTGTCCAGCCTCAGAGCTCAGATGCTGTTCACAGTAATGACCTGTCGCTCTGGGCATACGGTGAGACGCCAAGAGACACTGTGGCTTTCCTGCTTTGTAGTGTGTGTTATTTGCTCTCTTGCTTCTCAGACATGAATGCTGACCCAGCCTTATGCTCCAGTACCATCTTTACCCATCTCCAACTAATATGCTAGTTGGACAGTACATGTTAACTTGCTAGGAAAGGAGCACATATTGATTATATTATGTAAGAGAGGGGAGCGGAAACTCAAGAATTTGCGGAGTCCTGAGCGATCCCCTTCCTTTTCGTATGATAGTGAGTGAGGAGAAAGAGTTGAGACAGAAGAATTGGGAGGTGATGGAGCTATGGTGGGTGCAGCATTTTCATCATGAGTGCTAGATAACATGAAAGGGCTTGAATGAATGATGAATGGAGCTGGTGTTGTTTGGGAATGTCTTGAAATGTCTTCCTTTAAAGGAGTATTTACACAATATGCCCAAATGTTTCAACTTTCTAATGAATGAATTCAGGTACCTTAAGTGGACACAGATCTCCAAATACACACACAGCTTGTCTAGTCTTTGTAGATAAGTACTGTCAATAGAATAGGACTGTGGAGAAAATGAACCTATTGGCACCATGTCTAATGCCAGACGTTGGCTAGAGGGGTATAAAGCCCCCCAGCTTTGTGGAACTGAGTTCTCTGCTCCATCCAATACATTTGAGATGAGTTGGGGTGGTGATTAACATCCTGACCAGAGGTTGTGCCTAGAATGCTTACGAGCAAGATGTCAGGCCTAAGACAGGTGAGGTCCAGTTTGATGCGATACCATCCCTGATTCTGACCTCAATAACAACACTCTTGTGACTGCATGCAATCAAATCCTCACAGCAATGCCCCAATATCTAGTAGAAAGCCTTCTCTGGACAGTTGAGACAGTTGATCCCACAAAAGCTGGATAAACTCTTTTTAAGCCCTCAATTTCAGAAGAAACAAAGAATGAGCAGGTGTCCCAATACTTTTTTCCCATATAGTGTATATTAGTGTAGTTGAATAATGGGACTTCAGCCCATGGAACTGATATACCATGAACACTCTTCAGTCTAACACAAATCCTATACAAACAAACCAGCACTGAAAAAAGGGACAATTCCCAAATCCTAGACTACGACTTCATATTCCCAAACTCCATCACCAAACTTTATACACACCAGTCAACCGTCTGCCATTACAGATTCAATCCTCACTCAAAGTCATGCAAACATCCTCTCAACACTATCCATTCAACTCACCTCCTCTCTCAGACACTTCTCTTCCATACCGTGCACCTCCTCTCTATCCTCTACCTCTATGTTTCCTCAGCTCTCCTGATTCTGAAAGCTGTTTTCTTTTCAAAAAAAGTATAAAAGGACTTGCATACTGTGCAAATTATCATCAATTATCTTCTACTTATCTTTTTTATGTGCCGTTTCTTCAGCTTCATTTCCCTCCAGCATGCTGTCCACCACAGCTCATCGAATTATTCATGAGCTAATCGTAAAAGGAAAAATGGCTTGTTTCAGGAAGAGCATTTATAATCTGGATCAACGTCACATATCTACTGTATGTGCATCAGAGAACAACCAGCGATGAAACCACTTAACCCAGATGTAGTTCATCAGTCAAGACCTAAAGTCTCTCGTTAGCTTCTTTGGTTAAAAAGTGAAGCTGAAGGAAAAATTACAAACCAGGGAGTTCACACACTTTGCCTGTAGTGTACCCAGTACTGATTCTGGACTTGCAACATTAACCTTGTGGATCTGGTTCTGAGCTAAAGAAGGGAAATTGGACACCAAACATGTCTTGGCTGATTGAGTACATTTGGAGTATGTGTAGAATCACCAGATACTTTAATAGAAACCTCTACCTTTAACTTCCATTCATTGGAAGCCCATATTTTATAGTTCCACTCAATACACAATCCTAGTTTGTACTTTTTTATTTAGAATAGTGACACAGTACACACACACACACACACACACACACACACACACACACACACACACACAGATTAGTGAAGGCCCCACAGATGTGTAATTAAGAGCTATTCCTCAGCCTGGCCTTAGCTTGATCCATAAGAGGATTTATTCCCTAGACTAAAGGAAGAATAAACACTCTCTCATTCATTCTTTCTGCATTTCTTTCCCCTCGCTCCATCGTTTCCTTTGCCTATAAATGTCAGTGTTGTTGCTGTATATGAAATAAACAGTGGACACATCACCATTAGACTGTAAATCATATATATGTTCCAATATATCAACATGTTTACAGAAAAAATCAATTTCCTGCTTTACGGACATAGATTATAGTATGTAATTCAGCATCCATGTGAATCACACGAGAGAAAATTGAACAGTGATTTTGAATGGAAAATCCAATCAGCTGGAATCACCAAGCAGCCACATGGTCATCACGTACTGTCCATAAACCCCCAACGGACCACTGCTGGCTATGATTTTAATGGAGTGTTTGACCATTCTGAACACAGCAGTGTCTGTGTAATGGTAGTGTGAGCTGGTCCTGGCATTGGGTGAATCAGATACATGTGTCACTGCTACACTCTTAAAAAAAAAGGGTTCTTTAGCTTGAAATAATAGTGGATTCCTTTTGGGTACTATATAGAACCCTTTGTAAATGAAAAGGGTTCTATATAAAACTTTTATGTTGCTATAAAGACATTTTTTTATATTTTGTCCAAGTGTATTTGCTCTTTTCTACATTTAACAGAAAATTAGCTCCCTTCACAAAATGACCATATTATACTAGAAATATTATTGATTGAGTTCTCCCGTGTCTGTGTAAGTTTCATCCATGGACTCTGGTTTCCTCCCACAGTCCAAAAACATGGAGGTCAGGTGGACTGGGTATTCCAAATTGTGTTTGTGTGTATGTGTGTTTGTGTGTATGTGGGTTAACAAATGCGAGGTGACACTCTGTTTTCCTCAGCCACAATCCTTACATTGAATATTTATGAGGTGTGTGGTGAGAGGTCTTTGTAGAACATTCCACAGATTCCAGGCCGCTGGAACCCACCAATGGAATGTCTGGAATTACCATCACATTTTCATATGAATGACAGACCACAGGTTTTTGGCGGGAAAATGTGCACAGCTGAGGCGCTCTCACAGATGTGTGTCTCTGCTTATTTAAGCTCCTCTCACAAGAACCTAAAATTATATTTTGATACAACCTATTTATATATACATAATTACAGGGGTTAGACAATGAAACTGAAACAGCTGGTTTTAGACCACAGTAATTTATTAGTAGGTGTTGGGCCTCCTTTTGCGGCCAATACAGCGTCAATTCGTCTTGGGAATGACATATACAAGTCCTGCACAGTGGTCAGAG
>BRDA01051048.1:2858-15903 GCA_036984385.1 Crenuchus spilurus
AGACATTAGTCCTCTTGATGTTGTAGGGCCCTATAATGAGAATATGTATAAGCAGCACACATTGTGATGGTTCCTCCTCGTTGGCCTGGTACATCAGTCGTAGCCCTTTGGCTAACAATGTTTCGACCACACCTTCTGGATTTTTTCAAGTTTGAAGCCTCTTACAGGTATAAAAGTGTGGAGCGGTTCTCCTGATTACAGATCTATGATACACTACAGCAGAAAAGGAATAATGAAGTACATATGATGTTCATTTAGGAAAATAAACAGTTACAGATGTTTCAGCCACAGCAAATATGTCAGTATGTATAAGAGTTTTACCTGTCGGCTACATCCTGGTACTGTAGCTCTTTCACTCTGTCACCATGTCTTTGAGATGGAACTTTATAGAGCTGTTTCAGGCTCATCAGGTGTCATTGAGAGCTATTTGACTATCGTTTGATCTAAACATTCACAAATTCCCCTTCTTAAATAAAAAAGCCAAGATTCAACAATTTCATCAATTTAGGATAAATTACCAAAATTCACCAAAAACATTCACTGATGTGTACAAATGATGTCTGAGAGATTATGAGAACATGTTCAACACTTTTGATTGGAATGACCTAGGCGATGACAAAAAGCCTAAATGTTTTGGAGGGTAAGACAGTTTAACAGACAATAAGCAGAACACATTTTGATGAACATGACATAAACAAGCTTAGTGGTTAGCACGTTCGCCTCTCAGCGCTGGGGTCTTGGGTTCGAGTCCCCATCTGAGCGGAGTTTCCATGTTCTCCCTGTGTCTGCGTGGGTTTCCTCTGGGGACTCCGGTTTCCTCCCACAGTCCAAAAACATGGAGGTCAGGTAAATTGGGTAAGCTAAATTGTCCGTAGGTACATATGTGTGTGTGTGTGTGTGTGTGTGTGTCTGTGTGTCACCCAGCGATGGACTGGCCACCTGTCCTGGGCTTAGATGATTAATGTATTGCCCTGCCCTGCGCCCGGTGAGGGGGTAGGGGACTAACCGCGACCCTGATAAGGAATAAGCGGGTGTGATAATGAATGAATGAATGAATGAATGAATGAATGACATAAACAACTGATGATGTAAAAAACAGCAAAAAATTGTACTTGACCATTTGCATGAATGTACAAAAGCTTTTGCAAAATGAGAAACACAATGAGAAATGCTATTATGATGTGCACAAGTGACAAGGAGATGTGGAGATTGTATGAACAGTTTTGAGAATTTCAGTTCTGATGTGAGAACCAAATCGACTGAGAAAAACTGTAAATGAGTTTATGAACAACAGTGAACATTTTTTCCATAATCAAATGGTTTGAGATGCATTAAAGAGTTGACAGGATATAAAACGTGAAGAAAAGTAGGACAGGAAGTGAGTAAGAGTTGGACAGGAGAAGGGACAGTGAAATAATATTGTAAACAGTCATATCAGAATATTATGTCCACTCCTGATTTGGAAAGAACTCATGTGACAGTTTGCTTCATCTATAAACAAGTGAGCCCACCAGTCAGTTGTAGCAGAGTGTAAAACTATCATCATGGACAAAGGTCGGGATGTGACTGATATCTGAAAGCACATGGTAATACGATACCAGGTGAAACATGGTGGTGGCAGCATCTCAGAAACCACTAACTTTGTGGGATGTTCTAGAGCCACCATAGTGAAGATGTACTGAGAATGGACTTCTCACACACTGAGTGTCTCTCAAAAGGGTAATAGTGGTGCCTCACAGGCCACTGATGCCCGAGAGGAACGACGAGTCCAGTGAGTGTTACAGAGCAATCAACAGATCACAGTGGATCAGTTAACCTCCATAATGAACACAGAAGCAATGAAGAACGTGTCACTGATCACCACTGAGTGAACACTCTTACGTGTGGGCCAGCAAAGCACATGGCTATGGTGGTCATAAACAATTATGATAAGACAAGAGAAAGAAGGGAAGAGAGGGATACAAAGAGAAACTGAGAAACAGAGAAAAAGAAAGAGAAACAGAGACAGAAAGATAAATATTGAGACAGGAAGAGAGAGAGAAAAGAAGAGAGGAAGAGGGTGATAGTGAAATAGTAAGAGAGAAAGAAAGAGAGAGAGAGATAGAAATAGTGAAATAGAGAGAAAGAGAGAGAGAGAGAAAGAGAGAGAAAGAAAGAGAAAGAAAGAGAGAGAGAAACAGTGAAATAGATTGAGAGAGAGAGACAGAGGAAGAGAAAGGAAGATAGATAGAGCAAGAAAGAGATAGAGAGAGAGAGAGAATTTTAGGTTACGAAAATCAAAATCAGAGTCCTGCTGGTTGTTGCTAACAAGGAATTAACGCGCAGATAAACAAACCCAGATTCAGAGACTCCCTGCCTACCACACACACACACACATATTAATGCTTTAATATTTACAGAGGGACAGAGTGTGTGTGTGTGTGCGTGCGTGTGTGTGTGAGTTCTCAGTAACACTGTATATCATTATCATCATTTCTACATCCCTGTACTTTTATATACACCTGAACCAAACATTACAGCATTAAAACAGTTTTACTCAAAACAGTCCTACCTCTCTGCATTTATCCAACACCTCCGGAGTCTAACATAGCTAAAGTTGTGCTCCTCAGGCCTGTAAGCCTGTCTTTAACTTGTCAATGCTGCTGATATACACTGTACCCAGAACATTAGGGGGGGTGTCCTTGTTAGGTGGAGATTACACCTTTACGGCAGCCCTTACAAGACTATTATTTCACTAACATCCATTACAGGCTGAGACTGTAGCTGATTATCAGGTTTTATCAGTCACTCTGAAGCATGACAGTAAACAGTGCTGTTTATATTGCTTATGATTGGGCGACCATCAAGCTTTTTGTTTCAATGGTCCAATCAAAATACCGCATGAAATAGAAAGAAATAAACATTGTAAACTCATTAAACAAACGTCCCCACAACGTCAGACTCCTCACAACATAACCAGGTCCCCACTAAGTCATTAAAACATAGACTGAAACATCATTTCCAGAAATGAATGATATGATTATTTCAGGGAGGAGACAAGTAAGAGTGCCTTCGCATACTCACACACACACACACACACACACACACACACACACGCACGCACACACACACACACACACACACACACACACACACACACACACACACACACACACAGGAGGTGTAAGTGGCAGTGATGGAGTGTGGGGTATATTAGGTCAGCAGGGAGCATCATTGATAAAAGACTAGAGAGATTTCAGCAGAGAGAGAGAGAGAGAGAGAGAGAGAGAGAGAATGAGGGAGAATATACTGATCACATCCTTGTCTATCTGCTCACCATAACACACACACACACACACACACAGCAGCACGTTGAAGGACAAAAGTTTGGATGTGTATCATGGGGTGAGTGAGTGAATGAGTGAGTGAGATTGAGAGAGAGACTGTGACACAGATAGAAAGAGGGAGATAGAGAGTAAGAAAGACGGAGAGATAGTAGAAGAGAGATAGAAATACAGATAGCAAGAGAGGAGAGAGAGAGAGAGAGAGAGAGAGAGAGAGAGATAGATAGATAGATAGATAGATAGATAGATAGATAGATAGATAGATAGATAGATAATTATAATAAACAGAGTGACAAATAATCAAAATATCACTGATTTGTACTGATTATTATGTCTATTATTATTTTAGTCATCTTGTTATTTTCAAGCTAACAAACCCTGCTGAAGTGAACTAAAGAGGAAAGGAGACAGAAAGAGAAGAAAAAAGAGAAAGGGACAGAGAGAGGTAGAGATAGATGGATAGATGAGCTGTACAGATTGAGGTTCTTTAGGGACTCTTCAGTTCATCCATCACATACGGAGGGATAAAAGGAACAAATGTTGCAGAGAGACAGAGGGAGAGAGAAAGAGAGTCACTCATCTCTCTCTCTCTCTCTCTCTCTCTCTCTCTCTCTCTCATGCCCGTCTGTCCTCACTGGTACTGTCAGACAGCTAACATTACCAAAACACACAGAGCTGCTCCGGTAATAACATTCTGGAAAACTTCTGCTTACAGAGTAGAGCTCACACTATAAAAAATCTCCATTTAATAACAAACTATTATATCATTACAGATAAAATTACATTTACATCCTTAAATTGTTATTCAATTATTGATTTTTTTTATTCACTATCTACTGTGAATTGTTTAGTGTCCACTATGAATTATTCAGTATCTACTACAAATTGCTCATACGTATGATGTATTTTTAAGTATCTACTATGAATTATTCTGTATTCAGCATGAATTGTTCACTATCCATTATGAGTTGTTAAGTATCTACTATGAACGGTTCATTATCCATTATGTATTAATCTGTATTCACAATGAATAAATTAATAGCTACTCTGAATTATGCATTATGCAGTATTACTTATTCAGTTTCCACTATTATAATCTAGTATGAGTTGAACACACTATGAATGTATCAGTATCCACTATGAATTATCCATTATCCACTATGAATGATTCAGTATGCATTCTGACAATATATTATGAATGATCTGATAAATGATATTAAAAAGTTCTGAAATTCAAGATTCAAGCTGCTCCCTTCATCTGAAAAGTGAATGTACAGTGGTACCCCTACTTACGAGCATCCCTACTAACGAGTATTCCAGGTAACGAGTCGAGATCTCGGAATATTTTTGTTCCAGGTAACGAATAAAATAAAGTAACGAGTAGCGTAAATTAGTTCAAGTATGCCAACCGCTAGGGACGCTGCGGTTGTAGCATCCCCTAGATGCTAGCGTAGAAGAAGAGGTCAGTCATTACCTTTGACCGCTGTCCAGTGAAAGTGAAAGTGCTAGTGAAAGCGACACAAAGGTAGCAAAAGGTAGTGAACAAGAAAGTTAGATACATTTTACTTTTACTTTTCATAAGATAAGTGTAACCATGCCATACACGTACACCCGTCCTCCTGTCCTCCTTAGCCGCCAGCCTACACGAGCGCCGTCGTCTCGTTTATGTTTTAAAAAACCCATATAAACACATTATTTAGCATATTAAAGTATACTGTATATTGGCCGGCTGACACGGATTAATCAGTTTTACATGTATTCTTATGGGGAAAATGCATCCAGCTAACGAGCAAACCAACTAACGAGCTCAGCTCCTGCACGGATTAAACTCGTAAGTAGGGTTACCACTGTAGTTGTATTTTGGACAACAGCTGATGATCTATACATTTTACAGACACGTCCTAATAAACAGAAAGACATTTTGGGTGATGAATGCATTATAATAACTAAACTGCATTCAAAAGTAAAACACCATGCATCTCTCCCTCATGTAACCCTGTAGGCCAGCGTTTTTATTTGAAATTCTTAGAGCTTTAAAAACCCATTACAGTGATGTTCCATCATGCAGAGAGGGTGATCCACACTGACAAAAGGCCGAAAAGCATCTCCAAGGACGAAGAGAAACAATTTCAACAGACACATCTGCTAACCTTCAGAGCAGAACCAAATTGAGTCTTCGTCTTCATCTGGTAGAGCAGAGCATTTACAGCAAACTTTATTTTAACAGGGTAACTTCTGCTGGAGGCTGGAGTTATCAAAACATCAGCCTGAAATAACCCACTTTTTTGGACACTGCAAATTCAAACTGCTTGTATTCATGAAAAAGGAAAAGTTTATTGGGTTACATCAGAAATGTTTTGAATACTTTGTCTCATACTGGGAAGTTATTAATTCAAGCCAAGCAGAATGAATGATATTCATACTGAATTACTGTTTAGTTAGTTCATCAGAATGACAATAAACCTGATGTAGGTCATGTACAGGGCCAGCTAACCTTCCCTCTAACCTATCCCTAACTTTACACTAATACTAACCTGTCCTTAACCTCAACCTAGCATTAACATTACCCTAACTCTAATCTAGTTAAATTGTTTATTTATATACAAGGAATAAATGTACACAACACGCAAGTGTGAACAGGTTTTAGTCCCCACAATGTTGTGGAAACCTGGTACACACACATCAACTCTCTCACAGTGAGGGACAGACAGTCAGAAAGTGTGTTAAAGGCACCTCTAAATGTCCGCATCGATCACCGAATCACAAGGTCGTCATGGTGATTACCTCAGCCAGACTCGGCCAAGTGGAAGAGGTGTGTGTGTGTGTGTGTGTGTGTGTGTGTGTGTGTAGGTTAGTTGATGTTTAAATAGTGTTTAGTTTTAGAGCACAGTTACACACTGATAGCAATTGTTTTTCAGTAAAAATCATTCAAATTTAATTTAATATAAAATAATTCACTATAATATTTAATATTATAGTTTTGGTGTTAAGTATAAAGTATAGGTGATGTAATATTTGACAAATTGAGGTGATGGTGTTTGATGGTGTTGAGTGTAAAGTATAGGTGATGTAATATTGGACTCAGTGAGGTGATGGTGTTTGATGGTGTTGAGTGTAAAGTATAGATGATGTAATATTTGACTGAGTGAGGTGATGGTGTTTGATGGTGTTGAGTATAAAGTATAGGTAATGTAACATTTGACTGAGTGAGGTGATGGTGTTTGATGGTGTTGAGTATAAAGTATAGGTGATGTAGTATTTGACTGAGTGAGGTGATGGTGTTTGATGGTGTTGAGTATAAAGTATCAATGATGTAGTATTTGACTGAGTGAGGTGATGGTGTTTGATGGTGTTGAGTATAAAGTATAGGTGATGTAGTATTTGACTGAGTGAGGTGATGCTGTTTGATGGTGTTGAGTATAAAGTATAGATGATGTAGTATTTGACTGAGTGAGGTGATGGTGTTTGATGGTGTTGAGTATAAAGTATAGGTGATGAAATATTTGACTGAGTGAGGTGATGGTGTTTGATGGTGTTGAGTATAAAGTATAGGTGATGTAGTATTTGACTGAGTGAGGTGATGGTGTTTGATGGTGTTGAGTATAAAGTATAGATGATGTAGTATTTGACTGAGTGAGGTGATGGTGTTTGATGGTGTTGAGTATAAAGTGTAGCTGGGCATAAGATTTGACAAAGTTAAGTGATGGTGTTTGACATGTTGAATATAAAGTGGTAAGTAGCATGAACAGGATTCGAATTTGCGATCCTCAGATCATAGTGACAGCTCCTTAGTCCGCTGAGTCTTTGGCCCACAGATTGGTTGAATTTAACCAATATGTTGGTCCCATTAAATAAATAATCTGTTTGTAAGGTGCACCTTTATTTATTAACTGACTTACTTATGTAGGCACAGGAGGTACAATTCTGACTCTTGGTGACTTTATGGATGGTGTGTCTCCAAAATATCCTGTCTTCGGTATGGATCTTAAGGCTCATTCATGATTCCTCTGATTGTGTCCATCCATCTTGTTATTGGTCCTCTTTGTATTTTACCTTCAACTGTTCCAGCAAGTGAACCTGTTCTTCTCACAATGTGTCCAAAATAAGAGATCTTCGGTTTGGTGATCTGGGCTTCTAGTGAAAGCTGAGCTTTGATTTGGTCCAGGATCCATTTATTTGCCCAAAGTTCTCTCAAAAAGCTCCAACACCAAAGTTCAAAGGCATTCGTCCTTGCTTTTTATTGTCCATCAGTCACATCCATACAGAGAAGACTGTATGATTGACCATTATTGTATGTTTTTTGGATTCTTCACTTTAATGTTATTGTGGCATTAATTTGTTCCACGTCATTTTGGACCATTTCCATTGGTCCATTAGCATTGTGAAGGTGCTGCCATACTGACAGTTTGTCAGCAGCTAAAGATGCCTCTGTAAAAAAGTCTCTCCTGTGTAGATCATGAATGTTTGTTAATGTTGTGTGTTAGCCTGTGCAATAATGGCTTCCTACAGACGTAAATAATTTACACAGCAAATAAATGCCTAATTCTTCTGTATTGACTGGAGTCTTGTTTTTTGGGTCATAACTGAGGCCTAAGGCGCAATTAACACAAGGAAAAACGCAAAGCAAGGAAATCATAACGCACCAAGCGGCTCGTAATTATTGACTCAAAGACTTAAAATAAGCAGACGTTAGGAGGTCCATTTGAAGGAGCAGTATGGAGATGGGTAGAGAGAGATTGAGAGAGAAAGACTACCTCTCTCCCAACTGAGAAGCTGTCATGCAGACTCAGACTCAGTGTCTGTTGAGCTTTAACAGCCCTGTTTAACATTTAAACACCACTGACCTTATTTACGTCCTGACCTTGCAATCTCCCGTTATACAAACTCACCCAGAAAAAATGAATATGTAATACGTGGTGTCTCAAAAGTAAGTAACACCCATATAAAATGTTTTTAGACAGATCCAGTTTCAGACAGAAGCTGTGGGTGAAACCTGTTAATTTCTTCAAGAAGGCAGCTGCCTTGGATTGACCTTAAGATTTACAGATGTGAAGGTAGGTGTGTGACTCATCAAATTGGGAGAATTTCACTGGAAAAACAGATGTGCTTCACGTCACTGCACCGTTATTTATTCTCATGTTAAAACAGTGATGTTTCTTCTGTACAGGTGATGTGAGAGAATATCTTGGTGTGCAGTTTCCCAAAAGTAGATAAGTCGTAGGGGTGCAATCGAGTCTCCACCCCAGCTAACAAAAGAATGTTGCAAGAACATGGCATTCCATTTTGGTTATGCTAACGTTTACAGAACGTTATGGTGTGGAGTTCTTGCTTGGTTATCAGAACATTATTTGAACATTCCCTTAATGTTATTATTATTATTATACACCCGGTCAGGTGGAACATTCGTTCATCGTTAGGCTAACGTTAGGTTGGAACGTTATATCTAGGTTTGTTCAAACTTTAGTCAAAACCTTCAAAGAACGTTCCAGGAATGTTGTGATTTAACAGAACCATGCAAGAACGATACCAGAACATTAGTTTAACTTTCGGTGTTACTTGGGACCACGTTCTTCTGACTGAACCCCTTTTGATTTTTATCTGTGGACTCATGTTGAGGTTCTTGTTTACTCCATGAAGTTACAGAATGTTATTGATTTTGAAGACAAAATTGTTGAGGCTTGTGCTAACATTCAGCCAGATGTTTTGGTGAAAGTTCATCAGGAATGGGAGAAAAAGAGCCAAAACACTCCAATATGGTAGACAGCATATCCAACACTCTTATGGTGAATTTTCTGGTTTCACATAAAATCACAGTTTTAACATTAGAATCACTAAAGTTATCAATAAAGAAATTCTCTACCAGTTTGATGTGCCATACATCTATCATTTGGCGGCACAGTGGCTTAGGGGTTAGCATGTTTACCTATCAGTGCTAAGGTCCTGGGTTTGAGTCCACATCTAAGCGGAGTTTCCATGTTCTCCCCGTGTCTGTGTGGGTTTCCTCCGGGGACTCCGGTTTCCTCCCACAGGCCAGAAATATGGAGATCAGGTGAACTGGATACTCTAAAATGACCCTGGTGTGTATGTATGTATGTATGTATGCCCAGATATGGTTGGCACTCTGTCCTGGGTGATCCCCCTAGTGCTCGATGCAGTCCTCCAGCTGGATGGTCGCTTCCAGTTGAGAGTACGCTGTGCGTGACTGGCTGCAGCTTCTCGCCACAGTCTGTGTAAATGAAGTGTGTTGATTGTAAAGCATCCTTGGGTATCTAGAAAGGCGCTATATAAGTGTAACATTAATAATAATTAATAATAGTAATCTACCTTCTTATTTGTCAAACTGAAGCTGAATCCAAGATGGTGGCATTTAAGAGTTGCGCCATATTGGTGTCATCACCTTTCTCCCACAGCTTTGAATCACAGTTTTCAAAATAATGGGGAAACAAAAACACAAACTAAAAAGTGCTGCAACTGGGCTTTGACCTGGCACAGTGGAATAGAGGAAGTGCAGTGCACAACACACCATCACCGCACTACCAGTTCCACTCCTGAGGCATGTTGGGATTCACAGACAGCCTTACAAACAGATCAGCTCCCAGGTGGTATAAACCATAAAGGGGTGGCCAGGGTGAACCATTTTTCTAAGGCAAGGCTAGAAATTGTATCAATTACAAGCAGACAAACCTACACAGGTTAGTGAAATTCCTCTGCATCTGCCACACGACACAGCCCTCAAGGCAAACAGTCAGAGAGGCCGGCCCAATGACTTCATTAAAAGGTTGGTGTAGTGTATAATCCATAGTAGTTTTCAAAGAGTGATGGACTTTTTCATTTCCCATAAAAATCAATAAAACCCAATGGAAAATGGTGATATAGTCAGTCTTTTTCTAATCTGCAACCACTTTAGATGTCCTGCTTAAGCAGGGTGACCAGACGTACTCTTTTACCCGGACATATCCTCTTTTTGAGACTTAAAAAACATGTCCGGGCAGAATTTCAAAAATTTTTTCAAAGATTTTGTTGTACTTGAGAAGCTTTTCGTTCACAAACTAATCTTGCCCTCCCACTATTCCGTTTGGTTCGCTTGAGTGAGATGTTACGCTATATTAAATGGAGACCTTGCTAATGTGTGATTCGCAGTCGCCGCTGTCACTCCCTCAAATGGAGTCTGGACTGCAATTTGGCCAGCAGTCCGTTTTCACCTGTAAGTTGTTAACATGTTGAGTGTTTGTTCTGTCTGTGTCACGTCAGCTAGACGTATTTTAATATCAGCGGTTTCATATTAAAATTCATTAATATTTACATTTGAGTGTGTGTCTGTGTGTGTGCGTGTGTCTACCAGTCTGTGATAAGCCATCTATTTACATGCCTCTAAGTGTAACTATTATTAAAATAATTTAGAATTTCTGCTTATTTTTACTCAAAAATGAGGTATAATTCTGTGTAAATAAGATCTATTGACCATACAGTCCAAACATATGTGTAACATTGGTGATAATGAGCTGAAGTGAAGTTGACTGACAAGGATTGGGTGATAATTTTATGCTACATGCTTTTAATTTTTAAGTTTATTATTTATAAATAATATGTAATAATGTATTAATATTTTATAAAAAAATTATATTAATTTTTATTACTTTATTATTCATCATAATATTTAATAGTTATTATTAGTATATTATTAATAGTAACTAGTAATTATTAATAAAATATAAATCATAATTTGTCAATATTTATTAATCATTAATAATAATACAATTTGTGTTCAAGCACCAAAAAAAAAGTATTTGAACATGTAATACATTACATGTCCCCCCCCGCTAAGGTGTCCTCTTTTTCATCACCTCAGATTTGGTCAGATTAGTTGCGAACTAGCTAAAGTAACATTGTAGCCTACATCATCTTACAGGGCCAAATGATACAAATACACGTCTGAGAACAACCTGTTAAACGTTTGGTGCTGGTACACTACAACCATACTGTTTGTTTGTTTGATGCTAATAAGCTAATAAGAAAGTGAAAGTGCACACTCATTGACCTTGTATACACAGAGGAATCTGACCTCTGCATCCATCAATGCAGTGAATCATACACACACAGTAGGATGCAGTAAGCACACTTGCCAGAAGTGGTGGGCAGCTCTGTTGTGGGTTAGGTGCCTTGCTCAAAGGCACTTCAGTCATGTCCTCTTGGTTCAGGGGTTCAAATCTATCACAGAATTGGTTCCCAGTCCTCAAACCCATTACTTGTTACCTGACTCACATCCCCAGTGATGTTAATGAGACAGAAAATGATGAGACAGAATACAGACACAAAGCATGTCTTGGCTGATCTACTACACTTAGGGTAAAGAGGGCAAATTGAAAATTGAAATTGCTCTGAAGCCTGTAAAATTTGCCTAACAGCTGTAGCAAATTCCTGACCGCAGTTTTACCTCACAAATGGATGACCTTCAAGTGATGATAAACATGATAAAGAGGGGATTTCCTTACGTCGGCTTTTCTAGAATCTGTTATCCGCAGGATATACAGTTTCTCTGGGGGGTTAATTACTACTATCTCTCTCTCTCTCTCTCTCTCTCTCTCTCTCTTTCTCTTTCTCTTTTTCTCTCTCTCTTTTTCTCTCACTCACTCAGTCACAAACATAAATTGTGTAACACACACACACACACACACACACACACTGAAACAGAGTACAGTTACATTAGTCAGTGTTATGGTTTCATTCTTTTACAGAAACAGAGAAAAAAATGACAGTTCTAAAACATTCTGAACTGCGTCCAGCCTCAGTAGGGTGCGCTTATGAAGGGTATACCTTTATCAAGGTCTGCCAAAAAACCACACACACACACACACACGCAGCCAAAAATATGCCACATTGAGAGCTGCTGGAATCGCTCATCTGGTGGAGTGCTGCACTTAAACACCAAAAAATGGTGAAGCTGCTGATTGAGTTGCACTCCTGAATGACAAGAGCTATGCACTAACAACCCTCTCATTACAGGAGTCACTATAACAACACTAACCTCCATCTCAGTACAGAAATCAGTATAACAACCCCCCCCATCAACCCACTCAGTACAGGAGTCTCTATAACTTCACTATGGGGAAAAAGGCAAGCTAGCCAAGGCAGTGTGGTACTCTGGGCAATATTCTAATGTGCTTGGGTCATGGGTGGATGATAGAGTGACATCTACCTAATCATTGCAGATCAATTACACCCCTTAACTCTGAAAACATTTGTCTTTTTTAAATGCAAATCCTCAGGTGGACAACATGCACATATATGAATGGACCTACATGGAGGTGGACCTACACAATATTAGGTGGGTGGATTTAATGTTGTGGCTGCATTTGTCTTGTATCTGTCACTTTAAAATGCAGATATATATATATATATATATTCAACATAAGTAATGTGGAAAGTTGAATACTGTACAATAATTATATAATATTTCAACCTGTACTGCTCTAGCTGTGGAAAAAAACCAACTTTTGGGAGATATCTCTCAAATGTATGATGTGTACTGTAGTGGACAAATGTTTAATTGTTGTTTAGTGTTTATAGAAAAATACAACAAAAAAAACTATATTTGAACAAAATAATTAAATTGCAGCACAGAAATTCTTTATATATACAAACCGGATTCCAAAAAAGTTGGGACACTAAACAAATTGTGAATAAAAACTGAATGCAATGATGTGGAGATGGCAAATGTCAAT